>PVLC010025790.1:0-23402 GCA_004027655.1 Graphiurus murinus | reverse complement strand
AGAGGAGAGGAGAGGAGAGGAGAGGAGAGGAGAGGAGGGCCTAGGGATAGCAGAAAAAGCTTTGAACCTGAAGTTAGTTGATATAGGTTTCAGATCTAATTCTGCCACAGACTCTTTGTAACCCCATCTGTACCTTTTCCCTATCTGCAAACATCACAGCATTAAAAGAGATTATTTCTAAGCTTCTTGCAGCTCTAAAATTCCATGAATTTCAGCCTCTCTAATTAGAACAGGCCTCTAAATACCAGGCAACAGATTACAGTCTAGATTCCTAAGGGGAACCTAATTCTAAAAAAAATAACCTTCAAATTTTCAGTGTGGTCTACTAGAGGAATGCTCAATCATTGCCACATTCATATGGGAAATATAGGCAATTGGTAGATTTTTTTCTTAATCATAGATTTACTGATTAATAGACTGTCGAGGGTTATATTTGTGGCCAGTGTGTTCTATGCAATGCGATGTAAACAGAATTGAGACTTCTGGTGAAGTGTTCTTAAAGGAAGGGAGCTCTTTCTTCTCTTCCTCCTCTATCCTCCAGGCTGGTAGATTAACATAAGGACTGAAAGTTGAGGAGCTATCTTGGATCATGAAGTAGCTCCCTAAGGTTGGTGGAAAAACAAGCAGGGAACCTGGATTCCTGCTGATCATAGAGATGCCAGAACAGCCCTATAGATTGTCCAATTCCAGACTTGGTTTCCATGAGAGAAATTTCTATCATGTTTAAGCCATTGTTGTTTTGCATTTTCTGGCACATGCAGACAGTCCTAATCCCAATGAGTACACACAAGACTGTTTCCGTTGATGGAAGAGAAGCATGATGTAAACATGCCCCTAGTGACTAACCAGCCTCCACTGCAGCCATCTGCGAATCAAATTATTTGCTTGGGAAATTTGCTTTCGTCACTGGAATTTCTTCCTTCCTGCCCTCGGTTACTGCAGTGGGAGTCAGGGATGATGGAGCCTGCTTGGCAAGTTTTGAAATGACATGACAAAGAGGAGGAAATGAAGGATTTCCTCACATGCTTTGCCCATAAATCGCTTCATTCTCAAGGCTTGACTTAGTGTTGAATGACTCCTGCAAGTTGGGTTTAAAAGGCAATGGGTAGTGATCTTCCTTCCAGAGAACTGTCACAATAAGATTTGCCCTTGCAAATACCAACCCAGTTAGGACTATTAACTAAGGTAACCTGCAATCCTAGCAGAGGGAGTCACACAAGGCTGCTCTTTGCTGATGCACAGTTATGATACTTCAGTGATGATACTTCTGTGGGAAGGTGTACTTCTGAGTCTGGAATTTAAACTCAGACTTTATTTCTGCAGAATTCTCAAATTTCAGGACACTCAATAGGACATTGTTTCTGGTTCCTAGCTCCCAGGAAGACACCACTGAGATGGCTGCTGACTCTGATACCCTACAACAGTGATTTGCATATTTATTTAGTCATGAACAGTTAGCAAAAGTGATGCACTTTATGGACAATCTCCCTAGTCAAGAAGCATATATATTCATGCAGCACAAAACTTGGCCCACAGTTCCCTGAGGTTCCAGGCCCCTGACACCATCCATTGGTCCAGAGCCCCCAGATTAGGAAGTCTTGTCTTTGAACCCCAGAAGAGAATTGAAACCTTCTAAAGTCATCTAATTTTCTCCCTGTGATAATTTCCTCACTAATGCTGCTGCACAGAGAACAGATTTGGTTGATACTAGAGGCTTCGATTGTTCACAGGCTTTGCTGTAATTTATGATCGGCAGTGAGAGAAAGGCACATACCTCCTCCCCACTTCCTATTCCAAGATCCTGTATCTGAAATTTAAGTCCCAACTAACTCTCTTCTGCTATCTTTTCTCATACAAATCACCCACACTGGGCCATGTTGGACTCTTATTTGCAGTTTCCTAATAAGCCACAGTGCTGTCTTCTGCCCTCCACCTTTGCTCACACAATTTCCTACTCCTAGGATGCTTCTTTGCCCTTCACTATCTGCCAGAATACCACTTGTTCTTCATGACCCTGGAAAAGTCGATTTCTCTATAAAGTGTTCCCTGGACCTTGCTCTGGTCATGCAGCCTCAGTTTGAATACTTGTTACAGAACATGCCACTTTGTCCTGGATTATTTGGGAAGCCATATGGCAAAACGTCGAACCCTTGAGGTTGGGAATCAGAATGACTGGACTTCAATCCTGGCTCTATGTCTTTCTGGCTGTGTGATCTCATGTGCCTTCATAACTTTTCTGAGTTCAGTGCCTTCATTGATAAATGGAGGTGATAACAGGTTCCAGTTCATAGGGCTGATTAAGGATTAAATGAGCTAATTCATGAAAAATTCTTAGCACATTGCCTGGCACATTGAAAGCATTTGATAAGGATTAGGTATTTTTATTTCAGCTAATTGTATACTTTTGCCCACATCCCTTACCACTAAACTATAAAGTAGTTGAGAGTAGGAAGTAGTATATACCTCTCGTTTTATACCTCTAGGAACTTAGGGAAAACACTGCACCAGGGTAAATAATCAACATACTCTATTTGGGTGATAATGAATCATAAACATCTTATCTAAGAACTTACATACTATTGTTGTCATCTGTATTTTATGGATAGGCGAGAGGCCTTGAATCTAGTAAGATTAGTACTATATTGAAATGACACATCATTTTGGGTCTTGAAAATAACTTCCTAATTGCAACTCTGTTCTCATCCCAGAATTTTTATTCTACCATCAAGGATATGGCCAAGAATTTTCATTGTCTCCAATTACATTTTTTCAGTTACGGTTCAATATATTAAGACATTTATTTAGCAACTATTGGGTACTAGATGGCAACTTGTCTGCAGGATTTTTCTCCCTTGTAATAAGTGATGTGTATGTCAAATGGCAGTGCAGTATGTCATATTTTATTATCAAATAACTGTACTAATATGTATAAAAAATTGTATTAGACTACTCCTGCCCATTGGGCTGGCTCAATAGGTTTCTTGCTACATAGAAATGCTGGAGACACTGTAACAAAAATATTTTTCATGCAACTTAGTTTGATCAGTTAAAAAGAATCCTCAGGTATCATAAGTAGCATGAAATCAAACCAAAAAAATAACTATGAGTGGACATTAGGATTAGGTCGTAAGACATATGGAGCTCTGAGGTAAGGGAGCTAGGCTTCTAATACCTATTTTTTTAAATGTTGTTTTAGGTCTCAAAGAGTGGAAGAGTAGAATTGAGATTCCTGAATAAACATGTTATCTGCCTGGGATTTTAAGAATGTAAAAAAAAAAATTTACCCATTAAAACTAGACTCTAAGCCTACACTATATATATTTTGGGAGCCTTGACTTATAAAACTTTCGTGATATGGAACCTTGAGCTGGTGATTTAACATAGAATAGGGTTATTCAAGCCCTCAGGAATCCAACCAAAGCCAAGGCAAGACATTTCTATAAAACATTTCAAAGACCACCTCCCTCTTGATTGTTGAAAAGGCACTTTGAACTCAGGGTAGAATCATTCTTGCTTGCCAACCTGGTCATCTGCCAAGGCACCATACTAATCAGCAATATCACTTCCTGATAAGGCAGGTGAATCTAGCAGTTGCCCTTGACACACCCACACCAGTCTACCACAAAGACTGGTTAATCTTAAATATCTCTCAAAAATCCAGCATGGTGGCACATGCTTGTAATCCCAGTACTTGGGAGGTTGAGACAAGAGGATCACAGGTTTGTGGCCAGTCTCAGAAACTTGTGAGGCCCTCCACAACTTAGTGAGATACTGTTTCAAAATAAACAATAAAATAGGGCTGGCGGTATAGCTCAGAGGTAGAATGCCCTGGGTTCCATCCCCAGTACCACAAAAATTAAAAAAAAAAAAAAATCTCGCACACATTTTAACATCTAATATATCTTCTAAATGTCTATCATATCTGTCCATTTCTTCTCATTTCCAATACCCCATTCTATTCTAAACCATAGTCATCTCTCTCTCTCTCTCTAGCCTCCTAACTGATCTACCCTGATCTATTAGGTGGTGCCCCATGAAATTTCCATATTCTAGGTCAACAACAGTCTGGAAGTGGCAATTTCATAGGGTTCAACTTAACATTTCTTCCCATTTGATTTCTACACTAGGATAGAATTTTCTTTTCATGAAGCAAATTTGATCACATCACAGCCATTTTGATTTTCTCACTCTTCTTAAGATAAAAGTAAAGTTCTTAGGCATGGTCTGTACTGCTATTTGACTCCTCCCTCCCTCTCCAGCCTTGTGCCCCCACTTTCTCTTCTTCCTTCTCCTTTCTACCCACTGGATTTCTTCTCTTGCCTTCTGTTCTCCTTGCTTTCTGTCCCACACAGCCTTTGCACATGCAATTACCTCCTCCTAGAATATTCTTCTCACCCTTCTTTAATTACTTTCAGATCTCATCTTCAGCAATGCTCCTCCTGAGAATCGGATCTGACCTCCCTGGCTTTGTCAAGGGCCTTGTCACATGTTCTCGCATTGCTGAGGTCATCTCCTTCAGAGCCCTTGTCCTCATGACAATTTTACACTTATGTGTGTGATTATTTATGTCTGCCTCCCCAACTGGAACTGTAAGAGCTTCATGAGGAAAGAGACTGAATCTGTTCTCACTGACCAATGAATCCCCAGCCCAGTGTCAGACACGGAGTGAGTGTTCAACATGCTTTTAAATAAACAAACCATTTAAAACTATGGGCTGGAAAAGTGGATTAGATGTAGAGACAGATGCGATGGTCCAACAGGAGAAGGTAAAGGCCTAAAACTAAGGCAGGTTTTTTAATGCATTATCTTGGCTAATCTTCTGAATATTCCAACTCCTGCTTTAGAGGCTTTATAATCAAGGAAGCTAGAGATATCAAATAGCTTGCACTCAGGGTCACCTAATGGTAGGTCTAAGATGCCAACCCAGGTTATCTGACTCTAAACTCTGTCCTCTTTCTATGAAAAGAAAATGAGATGAGCAGAAGGGACAGGGAGGAGCTGAGGAGTAAAAGGTAGGAACTCCAATGCCTTCAGACACCAGGAAGGTGAGGTAAAGACTGAGACAGGCTGGAGCAAAGGCAAAGAGGAGTAGTGGGAACCGCACCAGCCTGAAAGGTATATGCCCATCGTCAATGCATGGGAAATGAGAATACAGGCTTAAGGTTTTTAGATTGCCTATTTTTTTTAAAGCCTGGACTTTTATATGAAATCTTTCTGATTTTAAAACACTGTGAATCACACAAAATGTGTCTGTAGGAAAAATGTGGGTGCTAAAATGCAACCCCATATCCAAACAAAGAGATCAGCAGAAAAGATGCACTGTCCTCAGTACCCACCTATGCTTGTAGCTTTCATAGAAAACAACTGGGTGGGGACCTCATAAATAATCTCAGCAACCGTTGTCCAACTTGAACTTTGATGGTTCCATGAGACTGAGAAGCTAGAATCAGTTAATCTATAACTGGTTTTATGGTTCTAAGATCACCATGTCCTATTAAAGCAAAAGAACAACAACTAGTAGGAGAATAAACATTTTCACCCCATGATCCCTGAGGAAGTTGAGGGGCAAAGAACTTGCAATGGCCACCGCTGGAGAATGTAGCCAATACAGTTCATGCTAGTCTCCTTTCAAAGAATATACAGTTCAAAGATATACTGATTATGGCCCTTAACTTAAACTCCATTAGGACATTGTTGTCACTTCCACTATACAATGGGAAAGTTCATCTTTATCTCTGGATTTCTTTCCCTCATATTTCTCACTGAAGGAATAAAAAGATGTCATAAGCTGTTCTCCTAAAAGATGCTGTGATAAAGTGAATATAGGCTTTTCACTTTCAATTCCTCTAATTGTGAAGGGGCCTGACAGAATCACAAAATTCAGTTTTACAGAATTTTTCAAGTTATCTTTTCCCACCAGGACCCCATCCAAATACATGCTTCAGTAATTGTTGAGGTCTTTTGTCCTGTGTATTTACTTGGTTAAAATACTAGCAACTCAGTCACCCTGGCCTTCCTGAAAGCTGGGGGGTTGGTTGGCTGGTTGGTTGGTTGGTTGGTTCTGGGAATTGAACGAAGGGGTGTTCTACCTCTGAGCTACACCCCAGCCCTATTTTATTTTTTTAGTTTGAAACAGGGTCTTGCTGAGGGCCTTGCTAGTGGCTGAAGCTGACCTTGAACCTACAATCCTCCTGTCTCAGCCTCCCAAGCACTGAGATTACAGGCCTGTGCCACCATGCTCTGATATGAAAGTTGTTTAGTGAAACATGTTCCTGACTTGAGGTCTTAGAATTTCTCTTATCTTTGTCTGTAATTTTAGAAGACATCAGGAACCAATAGGAAAACTTGACAATAGCCTCCATTTATTCCTGGGTCAGGGAAAGAGGAAACCATTGGACTTCTGTCTTGGATAGTTAGCATACTTAGATCACTCTTGCATAACTGAGACTAGGCTAATTGTTGGAATGAATAACCCCAAAGTTCTGGTATATTAACAGAATTAACAGTTTCTTACTCCTACTGCAGTTTAGTATAGATTGTTAGGGTTGGGGGATAAGATGTTCTATACCACAGAGTCAATCAGGAACTTGGGATCCTTCCATCTCTGTGGTTCTACCACTTTCTTAGTCTAGGGGTTGGCAAGTCTTTCTATAAAGGACTATATGGTAAATAGTTAAGGCTTTGTGCACTAAATAGTCTCTGTCACAACTCTGCCATTGTAACTCAAAAGCAGCCATAGCATAGACAATACGTAAATGAAGGGATATGGTTATGCTCTAATAAAACTTTATTACAAAATTAGACAGCAGGCTAGATTTGACCCTTGTGCTGTAGTTTGTTTGTCAACCTCTGCTCTGGGGCCCTGTCGTTCTCTGCATTCAGCCAGTGAGTAGACAAAGAAGGAGCATCACAGAAGAGGCTTATGCAAAATTAATACTTATCCCCATAAAACTGTCATGAGTATTACATTAAACAATATTCATTAAGTGCATCAGGCAGAGATAAGTGCATAACAATTGCTCAATAAATACAACTGTCATCACTGTTTAAATAAAGGAGTAAGAAGCTTTGATATTTATGGGAAGAAGTAGTCATATGTAGTTGAAAGAAATCAAGAGAGGCTACAGTTTATTCTCTAAAGTAGGATAGGATTTTAGCAAGTTGAAATGGTGGATTATATGAGAAAATATAGAGCCACAGGAAAACATTGTGAGCTGAGAAAGGGCATGTAGTTCAGTTTGGACCTATGTGGAGGGATTGTGGGAGATAAGTCTGGAAAGGTGAGAAGGCTTTGCATACCAGATTTAAAGCTCAGAACAGTGACAATAGGGAAGCATTAAACATTGTTGAGATACATACACAAGTGTTTTGTTCCAAAAATCTTTTCATTGTTTGAAATACAGACTATGTTTTCTAAAACAATGGAAGTTAGAGTCTCAGACTAGTCCACAGAAAACCTGCTTCTCAGGTGTTTATAACCTCTATCTGCAAAGTAGAATTGTTTTTACTCAATCAGCATGCCTGGAAAGTTATTCAGCTACAGAGCTATATACACATTGCTATGATTATGGTTTTCTTGATTCAAATGAGCTTTCTCAGTTAACATGCACAGAGATTTATAGCCAACTGCTGAAATTCCTGGAAGGGTGTGTCATGATAAAATACAGACTCAGTTTTTTGCCACTGGTTTGGACCTTGAGAATCAATTTGCAAAAAGGTAAAACTATGTAGTAAGAAACATGTTTATCTAGGCCTACATTCCTAGATTTCTAAAAGGACTATTATCCCTACTCAAAACAAGCTTATTTGGCTTATTTGCCAGAGTCCACCTGTGTTGAAAGCGCTGACTGTGGCTGCATTTGCCCAGAAACCCCTAATTTCACCTATTAGAGAACTCTGTTCTGATACTCAAATATGGTCCACTTGAATTGCAATTGAGTAGAAAGCCTCAAAAGTGGGGGACCCCAGGCCAGTGATAATTCTGAAATTTAATGTGCACCTGCTGTGTGTCAGATACTGTGGTGTTGTAAGTAGAAGTAGTTCATGAGAGTCAGACCTGAAGCAAGTGTTTACTCGATTCATTTTATTGATTTTTTGTATTGTTTTATTAGTCTCGGTTTCATTAATTTCTGCTCTGATTTTTATTATTTATGTCCTTCTACTTATTTTGAGATTGGTTGGCTTTTATTTTGCTAGTTCCTTGAAATGCAAAGAATGAGTTGTTTATTTGAAATCTTTCTCCTTTTTTAATGTAGGCATTGATTGCTATGAACTTCCCTCCTGGTAATGCTGTTGCTGGATCCCTAGGCTTTGATGTGTCTCCATTTTCATATGTTTCAGAAAATTTTTTTTTTCTTTACAGTACTGGGGATTGAACTCAGGGGCATTCTACCTCCGAGCTACACCCCCAGCCCTATTTTTTATTCTTTATTTTGAAACCGGGTCTCACTAAGTTGCGGAGGGCCTCACTAGGTAGCTGAGGCTGGCTGCGAACTCGAATCCTCCGGTCTCAGCCTCCCAAATGCTGGGATTACAAGCGTGCGCCACCACGCCCGGCTAATATTTTTAATTTTCATCTTGATTTCTTCCTTGGGCCACTGGTTGTAAGTTGTATAATTTTCATGTATAGTTTGAAAAGGTTTTCTTGTTACTAATTGCATTGTTACTTTATTGCATTGTGCTCAAAAAAGATACGCAATATGATTTCAATAATTTTTATGTTAATAATGATTGTTTAAAATTGTATTGATGCAATGCAATTATGCACTGTAGTGAGATTGAAAAGTGATAAATTCATATTGATTTCAATATTTTTACATCTGTTGAGACTCATTTTTGTGGCCTATCATGTGATCTATCCTGGAAAATGTTCCATGTGTTGATGCAAAAAATGTGTATTCAGCCGCTGTGGAGTGGAATGTTCTGTTGATGCCAATTACATCCATTTGGTCCAAGGTACAATTTGACTCTGCCATTTCTTTGTTGATTTTCTGTCTGGATGATCTGTCTATTGTTGAAAGAGGGGTGTTAAAGTGCCCGACTCTTATTCTTTTGGAGTCTATTTTCCCTCTAGGCCTAATAATATTTGACCTATATATTTGGGTGCTTGGGTGCATATATATTTAGAATTGTTCTTTTGTCTTTCTGAATTGTTTCCTTTATCATTATATAATGTCCTCCCCTGTGTCTTTTTACTGCTTTTGATTTAAAGTCTATTTTATCTGTAAATATAGCTGCTCCTACTTTATTTTGGATTCTGTTTGCTTGGAAGATCTTATACCATCCTTCTTTTTTTTTTTTTTTTTTTTGTGTGTGTGTGTGTGTGTGTGTGTGTTACTGGGGATTGAACTAAGGGGAATTCTACCTCCGAGATAGACCCCTAGTCCTTTTTTTTTTTATTCTTTATTTTGAAATAGGGTCTTACTAAGTTGCAGAGGGCCTCACTAAATAGCTGAGGTTGGCAAACCCGAGTCCTCTAGTCTCAGCCTCCCAAGTACTGGGATTACAAGCATGCACCACCACACCTGGGTTTCCATACTTCACTTTCAGTCTATATTTGTGAAGTGAAGTGAGTTTCTTGTAAACAACATATAATTTGATCTGTTGTTTTGTTTGGTTTTTGTGGTGCTAGGAATTGAAACCAGAGCCTCTCACATGCTAAGCAAACACTCTATCGCTGTGCTACAGTCTCAGCCCCTAGGTCTTTTATAATTTTTCCTTTTTTTAAAATCCATTCACTCACTCTATGACTTTTTTTTTCCTTGAGAATTGGGGATTGAACCCAGGAGCATTCTACCTCTGAGCTACATCCCCAGCCCTATTTTTAATTTTTTTTTTTTTTTTTTTTTTTTTTTTTTTTTGCGGTACTGGGGATTGAACTCAGGGGCATTCTACCTCCGAGCTATACCCCCAGCCCTACTTTTTTATTCTTTATTTTGAAACCGAGTCTCACTAATTTGCGGAGTGCCTCACTAGGTAGCTGAGGCTGGCCGCGAACCCGGATCCTCTGGTCTCAGCCTCCCAAATGCTGGGATTACAAGCGTGCGCCACCACGCCCGGCTTATTTTTAATTATTTTAAAACAGAGTTTCACTAAGTTTCAGAGGGCCTCAGTAAGTAACTGAGGCTGGCCACTAACCTGCAATCCTCCTGTCTCAGCCTCTCAAGTACTAGGATTACAAGTGTATGCCACCACACCTGGCTTAACTCTATGCCTTTTAATGGAAGAATTTAATATATTTACTTTCAAGGTAATTATTGATAGGTAAGGTTTTACTACAGCCATTATGTAACTTGTTTTTCTAGTTTTGTTGTAGTCCCTCTCTGTCTCCCTGTCTTGTAATCTTCCTGGATGGTTAAGTGATTTACTCTAGTAGTATGTTTTGATCCTTGCTTATTATTTTGGGTTTGTCTGCTATAAATTTGCCATTATCATATAGGCTTAGATAAAATTCATATTTGTTATATGCTATTTTAAAATAACAACTTAATGAGATTGTAAAGATAAGAACAGAAACAAACAAAATAGCAAGACAAGATATACCAGTAAGAAAATTCTCTACTTGCACTCCATTTCTCCTCATGTTTTGTATTTTTATATCCCACTTTACATCTTTCTGTATTATCTCTCTTAACATATGAAGTAGTTATTATTGTTTTTAATTGTGTTGTTTTTAGTCTTCATACGATAGATATGAATGGTTGACACACCATGCTCATAATACTAAAGCATTCTGAATTTGTGTAATTATAAGTACCAGTGATTTTTATTCCCTCCTATGTTTTCTTTTACTCATTAATGTCCCTTTCTTGCAGTTTGAAGAACTCCCTGTTGCATTTCTTGCAAAACAGGTATGATAGAGCTTTTGTTTGTGAATGTCTTTATCATTTTGATTGTAAATGATAGCTTTGCTGGGTGCAGAATTCTTGGTTCACAACTTTTTTTTTCCTTCAATACAATGAAAATCTCATGCCACTCTCTCCTGATCTATAAGGTTTCTGCTGAGAAGTCTGCCTTCAGGTAAATTGGGACACTCCTATGTGTTATTGTATCCTTTCTCTTGCAGCCTTGAGAGTTTTTTCTTTATTTTTCACCTTTGAGAATTCAATTATAAGATGTCTTGGGACAGATTAGGTTGAGTTAAATTTGACTGGTGACCTTTGATCTTGCTATATTTGGATATTTGTATCCTTCTCTAGGTTTGGGAAGTTTTCTATTATTATTTCTTTGAATAAACTTTCTACCTCTTTGGTGTTCTCAATTCCTTCTTGAACCAAATCACCCAAATATTTACTCTTTTAATACTATTCCAGTGTCCCCACTGGAATAGTGTTTCTTTATTCTTCTTCATTCTTTTTTTCCTTCTTCCACTATACATTTTCCCCCATACATTTCAAATAATATTTTTTCTTTAAGCTCACTAATTCTTACTTCTCTATGATAT
This sequence comes from Graphiurus murinus, assembly GCA_004027655.1. Lineage (NCBI taxonomy): Eukaryota > Metazoa > Chordata > Mammalia > Rodentia > Gliridae > Graphiurus > Graphiurus murinus. The sequence continues at coordinate 11,959 of PVLC010025790.1, read as the reverse complement.
ATCTTGCTATTGGCACCTTCTATTGTATTTTTAATTTTACTGACTGTATTTTTTCAGCTAAATAATTTGTGTTTGATTTTTTAAAATTCTTTCCATCTTTTTCTTAAATTTCTCTGTTAAAGTTTGTTTTGTTTTTGTCTTATTTGTGGTACTAGGGATTGAACCCAGGGGAATTTTACCTCTGAGCTAACCCCCCAGCCCTATTTTATTTCTTAGTTTGAAATAGGGTCTTGCTAAGTTGCTAATGGCCTAAGTTGCTAAGGCTGGTCTTGAACCTTCAATCCTCCTGTCTCAGCCTCCCAAGTACTGGGATTACAGGCATGTGCCACTATGCCCTGCTTCTTTCAAAGTATTAAAACATTTCTCTGTGTTTCCTTCAAGCTTACTGAGTTTTCTTAAAACAACTCTTTTAAGTTCTTTACAGGTTCTCCTGTACTGACGACTGTTTGATCTGCTTCTGGCACCTTTTTAAGTGAGGTCATAGTTTCCTGAAAGTTCTTGATGCTTGTTTGTATGAGACATCATCTGGGCATTAAAGGATTGGGTATTTGTTCCAGTCTTCCTAATTTGGCTTTGTTTGTGCTGTCTTTGCAGAAATCCTAAGCAGGCTGCTTATTTCCTCCGAGTCTATAGTCACTTTCAGCACTGAATTGTGCCTAGGTCTATATTTCTGGGAGTCTGTTGTTGGTGTATTGTCACTGGTCAGAACTATAGGACAATTCAAACCCAGATTTACCCCAAAACATAGTTAATGTATTATTAAGAAAGAAATAGGAGACTGGCTAAAAACAGTAGTCTTTTCCTACATCCCTCTTTCTGGGGCCAGGTTAGGCCTGGATTCTTCATCTACAGTTATTAGCCTGTGGTCAAACATTGCAGGATTCTGCTCAGATCTAGGAAGCCACGATGGATCAGCCAACCCCAGGCTCCTATGTTACACCTGTGACCATCAATGCCACCAAGCTGTGTCATACCCTAAGTCCACAGCTCACCAAGACCAGCACAACACTGGGTTAGACTCAAAGTGAAGTTGATTTGGTGCATGAATAGTTGTTTAGCTTGGTGTGTCTGTGGGGAGAAGAATGCCGGAAGATCTTACTCAGCTGCCATCTTGTTCCACTTCTCCCAATGACACTTATTTCACAGGAGAGGAAACCAAGGCATAGAGAAGCTTGGGAACTTGCCCACAGTCACACAGCTAATAACTGAGGTGTTGGGAATTGACTTGAAGCAATTTAACTCCAGATCCACTGTTCAAAATACTCACACTAATTACATGGCTTCTTATTCTTTTTTTATTTCACATTTTTTTTTTTGAAAATGAAATACTAACATTCTGCAAAGAAGTATGATAATGAGACTAAAATGATGACTGTGCAGTTACCCATCACGCCACCCCAGTAAATCTGAACATTTTGCCATATTGTCTTTAGATATATAATAGTTAAGGGGAAAGAACTGATATTGCTACTATGTTTGGTAATAAAGACTATGCTAATTATAGGCAATGAAAGGCCAGGTAACAAATAGACTGCATTTATCTGTGTCCAAATGAAGCCCCCCCACCATATAGTTATTTTTCTATGGAGGGTAGGCCCAAAAGAATTGTGAGATAGCAGTAGTGTGACATTTTCTCACCTTGACCCCATTCTATTTCATAAGAAACAGGTTTTCTTAATTTAATGTTTATTATTTCCTTGTTTGTTTTATATAATCCTACTATAACTATAGCTATTTTTTAAATATAGCATTGCTTTTAAAAATTATATATGTGGAGATTATAATGTGCCATCAAATTGTATATAATGGTTAACAATGGTCCCTTTCATGCTAACATCTATTTTCTCTTCAATGTACTTCAGTGTTTTTATTCCTTTATGTCTTTGTGCTACATTTTGAGCAGATTTTTCAATACTACCTTCCAATTCATTAATTCCTCTTGCAAATATAAAATTTTGTATTTAAAAACTACATTTTTCTATTTTTCCAGGCATTCTAACATATTCTTTTTCATTTCAGATTTAATTTCTGTTATTTTTGTTTTATAATTCTTTATGTTTAATAAATGTTATGTATTCCTTTTTTCTCCTTGAATAAATATGCACCATTCAAAGTCTTTGTTAGACTAAATTAGTAAAATTAAATTAGTTAAGGATGGGGGTCAGGGTGACAAAATGTCACATTGTCACCATCTCACAGTCTCTTCAGCTCATCCAGCTCTCCTTAGGAAAATTATTAAGGGGTAAGAGGTTTCCCTGGGACAGGGACAAATACAATTTATTTCCCACCTGGTCTTTCATTGCTTGTAATTAATATAGTTTTTATTACTTAAGCAAACATGTTAGCTGTATCTGTGTTTTTTCTTCAATATTACATATTTCAGTATTACATATTCAATATTACATATGTGATATTACATATTCAATATGAAATATTACATATTTATCTATTCAGTATTACATATTTCAGTATTATATATTTTTAAAAATGGCAAGTCAGGCACAGTGGTACATGCTTAGGAGGCTGAGGCAGGAGGATTGTAAACTTAAGGTCAGCCTGAGCAACTTATAAGACCCTGTCTTAAGAAAATTAAATAAAATAATCTTTAAAATGGCAAAATGTTAAGATTTATTAGGGTAGAATGATGAGTACCTGAGCATTCATCATTTTAATTTATTGTAAATTGGACTCATCTGTAATGAATTAATGTCTTTCTTATCATTAGAATTCAACCATATATTTACAGTTATTAATATAAAGGTGTATTTTAAATTGAATAGATTTTGCTTCATTTTCTCTTTGTCTTTTTTTAGTTTTCCTTATTCTAGGAGTTTTGAAGTTGTTTCCAGCTGGTCTCCTAGGCTCCAGTCCAGATCACAACCTCCTAATGACAGTTTCGAAATGCCCTGGGGTGATAATTGGTGCACTAAACCCCATTCCAGGGCCAGTTTCAAGTGAAAACCTGTGTCCAGTCCTCCAACTTCAATGGAATATTCTAGAGTCCCTATGTTTAATAAGTTACTGCTTGCTTCTGTAACAGGGATTTAAGAGAGGCTGCCTTTGTTAAAAGCAGTGGTGTGTGTGTGTGTGTGTGTGTGTGTGTGTGTGTGTGTAAGAGAGAGAGAGAGAGAGACAGAGACACACACGAGGGGTTAAACCCAGGGTGTTCTACCTCTGAACTACATCCCCAGCCCTATTTTATTTTTTATTTTGAAACAGGGTCTTGCTAAGTAGCTAGGGCTGGCCTGGAATCTGTGATCCTCCTGTCTCAGCCTCCCAAGTACCAGGATTACAGGTATGCCACACCACTTTCATCTAAGCAGTAAGTCTTTACCTAGGGTTTCAGATGCCCGGATGGGTAACTCTCCCTTCATTTTGCATCTATCTCCTTTATTACCTTAAACTTTGGGTCAGGTACCTGCTTATCTCTGCACATAAACATGTTAAACATTTAAGGAGTGTCCATCTAAAAACTAGTAATATATGGTTTACCAGCCCTTAATTTAGCTGACCTATCTCATCTGCCTTGAAAATTGAGGCAATATTTGCAGCATCCTGTTTCAGACCCCAGGAGTGGCGTCTAGAAGTGTCCAGGCACCTCCTTCTTGCAGGATCACAAGTTTGGTAGATAAACAAATCCTAAGCAACAAAGGGAAATTACCCCTCAAGTGATAAGGACTTCTCTGAAGCTACCTTGCAGAACTAGAACTGACAGAATGATGACCAGACCTCAGTTTGACCAACACTGCTTAATTACCCAAACCTTTCTCTCACCCCAACCCCAGTTCTTCCTCCATTTAAACCTGTCAGCACCTGGAAGACAGGGCTGCGATCCAGGATCTCACTTTGCCTTCCCAACATGGCCATATTGATGAAAGCTTCCTTTTCTGCTTCTCACCATGACCTTTTCTGCTTGATGTTTGGGAGTGAATGGCCAAACCTGGTTAGTGGAGGCACCCAGAGTCAGGCCTCTGTCCTAAGGCTTTAGGAACACTTCCAGGCCCAGAACTGAGAAACCCTATAATTCCAACCCTACTGACCACTTTATTTCTAACATATAAGGATAATTATCTATTTCTTTCTGTCCAGTTATATTTTAAGGTGAACTATTTAAAATTCCTAAAAATTTTACCATTTTAACCCATGAAAATTATAATTACAAAGGATGGATTCAATATTTTCTTTCTCATATCTTTTTCTGAGATATCTGCATTTTAAAGCAGAGGGAGTGGGTGAAAATGTGAATTTACTTTTCCGATTCAACGAAAAATGTCTTCTCTCCCTTAAAAGAAAATTATTTCATGAGTTAGAAGTTGACTTGCAGAAAAACAAGAAAAAACAAACAAACAAAAAACAATGAAGATATAAAATTTTAAAGTCAGAAGAAAGAATCATGGGAAAGAAGTACCACTCAATTAAGGATACTAAAATAGGAGGAAAGGATGAAGGAGAAGATAAAAGCCAGGGTTGAAATGGGGAGCAAGATGGGACTAAAGAAATGAAGAACATTCTGTTAGAGAAACCACTGTGAAGCATGCTTCCAGATGCCAGCTCAAGAAGTAGGTGTGGGACCTAGGAAAAGAAATAATAAGCTTATATGTCAAGTGATTGCAAAGAAAGCAGCTTTGACCTAAACTCTAGACTGCCTGAGAATTCAGAAAGGTCCTTGTTTTCACCAAATCCAAGACAAAATTGCTTAGCTGGACTCTGGTCAGAGAGCTTGGCTCAAGGAAGTAAAAATTATGTTAATGTGCCTCAGGCTCACACTCTACAATTCTGCCTGTGTGTCCATATTTACTTACTGTCTGGTTGTAGAGAGGCTTGGGATATCCCAAGCTTCTGTACAGCACAAAGGGACTTGATTCCCCAAAACTATGTGATGTGTTGGTGATTCACCACAGAGGAGAAGCCCTGGAAAAGAAGGAAAGGATAGGACCATGGTTAAAATCAGAGAAATCTCTTGGTCTGGTTGTCCATTCACTAGAGTAATGCCCAGAAGAAAGTAATGGGAGCTAATTGTCTGAAATGTGACTGCAGATTTTTACACAGTTCAGTCAGCATCTTAGACATGCAAAGCTTCTTTTGCAAAGTAACCACTTATCTTAATTCACAAAAGAATTATTATAAGTACTATGCTTCTCATACACAGTAATAAAGACATCTAAGCAATTTCCTTCTCTGCCACATTAGATGTGATTGTAATTACATGCTAAGTTTATTTTTCCCCTGTCTTCCTGCCTGGGGTAGGTAGCATCATTATCTCAGTTATCTTTCCATTCATACACTTTTCTTGAATGAACAGGAAAGGTAAATTCTTGGCTCTGGTCTGTTACATGTGAATCATAAAAGCCAGACTCCTGTTATTTCTTTGTGTAGCAGTCTTTTCTTCCCAGCAACTTCAAATTCACCTGTATATGAAGAAAAACATCTGGTTGCTGGACATTATTCACAATGCTGGTATTCTGATTACCTTTTTGGTTATCATGAATAAAGCAGCCATTCTGTCATCAAAATTCTGGTTTGCTTTCCCTTCAAATGGACACAGAAGAGCCAAAGCCTCAGGCACATATGGAACCAGTGTCATTTGCATTCCCTTCATACACACTCTAACTACTCCAGGCTTTATTGTATCTAGGTATTGAAATTTGTTTTCAGACCTGATTACAAAATAGCTTCAAAGATTTTTTGCTTAGATAAATTATCTGGGGGAAAAAAGTGAGTAAAAACCTTCTTTTAGGCTCAGTTCAGCTCCTTCTTGCCCAAGATGCCAAAACACCTTGTAAGAAGCATGAGCATTCAAAACTGTATAAGGACTTTTTTTTTTTATGAAGCCTGCCCTGTTGCCTTGGAGTTGCATTTTATTATTTTAATCACTGTTCACCGAGCCTGGGGAATATTAGCAATAGGGAAATTCAAGCACAGCATAAAAGGGCACAGGATTTGTTTCTTAGCTACTCTGGGTCTTAGTTTGTTCATAAATCAAGAATACACAATAGCCAAATTATGGAACCAATCCAGGTGTCCATCAACAGATGAATGGATTGCAAAACTATGGGAAATACACACAATGGAATTCTACTCAGCAATAAAGAAGAATAAAATAATGTCATTTACAAGAAAATGGAAGGACCTGGAGACTATTATGTTAAGTGAGATTAGCCAGTCATAGAAAGTAAAGGGACCTATGTTTTCTTTAATATGCACAAGCTAGGGGTTAACTAGGATACTAGAGGGCCTCCAGATAATGGAGGAGAAACCTCAGTGGAGCCAGGGAGGTGGTCTAAGGGAAGGGGTGGGGGAAGACTGAGGTTCATTATTGGAAATACTAGCATCGACTGTGTGTACATATGTGAAAATTCCAATGTCAATCTCAGTACTCTGTATGGGCAGGGGGGAAATGGGGAGGTGGGGGGGGTACCAAGTGCTGTGTGCATGTATGTCATTGTCAACATGATTCACATTATGATGTGAGACAATACTGTACCAATAAAAGCACATAAAAAAATAAAGAAAGAACAAAGTGTTTAACAGGAAATGTGAAAAATATATTTGAAAAGTATAAATTGCTACAGCAGTTTTGGTCATGTTTTAATTATAATAGAATCATAACATGATGAAGCATGTTATGAAGTATGTTATGGCCAAGACCATATAAGCATCAAAATCAGTTCATGATTTCTCTGTTCTTGCTCTCTGAGCTACAGGTGTTAGGCTCTGAATATGTTTCCCCTCAAAATGCTCATTGAAACCAAATCCCCAATGTGATGGTATTAGGAGGTGAAGCCTTTTGGAAAGTGATTAAGCCATGAGAGCTCTACACTCATAAGTGAAATTAGTGCCTTTATAAAAGGGATAAAAGGAAGTACCCTTTCACTGTCTGTCACGTGAGGAGGTAGCCAGAGGCATCATCCATGAAGCAGAGAGCCAGCCTTTACCAGACACTCAACCTGTGGGCACTTTGACCTTGGACTTACTGAGTTGTGAGAAATAAATTTCTATTATTCATAAATTACCCAGTCTTCAGTAGTTTATGATAGCATCCCAAAAGATAGCAGGGAAACATCCAATTCTTTTCAGTGTTAAAGAGGCTTCATGATCTGACCCCTGCTTCCTTCTCAGCCTACTGCCTGCCTCTTCTGGCCTTGTACTTAGGTTCCAGCTGCACTGAACAGCTTGCAGTTCAGTGAACACCCGGCTGACTCGTGTCTGATTCTCACTCTGCTGCCCTTGCTCCTTGCTCACGATGTATTCCATGCCTGCCATGAACCTCTTGCCATGACTCTTGAAATTTCTTTTAAGATGGTTTGAATCTTATTTCCACCAGGAAGCAGTCCCTGAGCAATCTCCTTACCACAGCACCACTATTCAAGTGTTTGTCCATTGCATTCTCACAATATCTTGCACATTTTATTCCATTTACCCTGTAGTACTGTAAGTACTTCTTTTATGTCTTTTGTTTCCAGCCAGTATCTTGGTTAATGTTGAATTGAAATGAAACTCTCCATTCTTGCTCAGAAGTTACCACTGATATTAGAGTTTTTGACTCTAAGTATTGCTGATTTGTGGAAGAAATGTTGAAAATTTCTCTCCAATAGCTGACTTCATGGGGGACACTCTCCCCCCAGGACCCAGCTGACTTTACCTCTTTGAACTGAGTTGTGGAAAGCACCAGCCCCCTGAGCCCAGCCCTCTGTTCAGCACCTATGTGCAGGTCTTTCTGTCCTGCTGCCCTTTACATTCTTTTGTCACTGTTTCTTTCTGTCTTGTTTGTGCTCCAGTGAAGCTTAGCTTTCCCTGACTGCTAGGAGTCACTAAAGTCAATTCCCTGGAGCTCTTATAGGACTCCTTGTTTCCCGTTAGTCTCTAAAGACAATCTGTCAGCTGCAGATCTAATCTGGTTCCCTACTGACTCCACATCCCTATTGTATGTCCATCAATCGAGAAGCTTTGCCTAGAACTTGAGAAGCCGGGGTAAATCCATTCCCAACAAACTCACACAAGTAGAGTCAGCCAGCCTAGATACATAGGCAGCCAGAACCCAACCCCACACCTGTGAGTAGAGGCTGAGAATGACTCCTCAGCTCCATCATCTTCTGATGACTCCTGAGCTAGCTATGAAAGTGACTAACAGGCAGTCTTACAGGAGTCTGTAGGTGGTCTCCCCACTTCAGCCCAATGCTCTTTCTTTTACTTGCTGTGGTTGTCATTGAGACACTTATGGATATTTCCTGTCTCTTCTGTACATGGTGGGACACTTCTGCTCCTGCTCTGAAGTGGGTGTGACTGTATAACTGGCTTTGCACAAAAACCATGAGTCCAGGTAACTTAGACCACCCTGGGTAAAACCAGAAGGGCCTGTGCGAGAATCATCAGAGCTGTCTCCATTCCTGCTCACAGTCACAGAACTGAACTGTGCTGAACCCAAGTCTCAGTAGCCTGGGGCCCTAAATGATTATGGTAAATTTTGTTACTAGCCTACTTCAGATATATAGCTTAAGGTAGAAATAATCTTTTGTTGTTCCTTCCTTCCTTTCTATTTATTTTGTGGTACTGGGGATTGAATCCAGGGGCATTCTGCCTCTGAGCCATACCCCCAGCCCTATTTTATATTATATTTTGGAACAAGGTCTCATTCCATTGCTGAGACTAGCCTCAAACCCTCCTGTCTCAGCCTCCCAAGTACTGGGACTATAGGCATACATGCTACACACTGAGCTAAAGACACAAATATTTTGATATTGTTTGTTACTGAAGCCTATCTATCTTAATTATATACACATAAATGTTGTTTATGGAGTCAAATAACTTCTACATCAGACCTCACCACAAGTGTTTATATTTTCTACATTCATTTAAGAATTATTTGGAAGATTGTTTTACTGTGTTTTTAAAATCCCAAGCAGTTAGGTTTTTAAAAAATTATTTTTCTATCATATTTGTAATTTATAGAATATAGCCTGAAGCTTTCTACTTTTGAGACTCTTTTTTTGACATAATTGATCAATTTTTATAAATGTTCACAGAGGACATATACCATGAGTAACATCTACACTTGGAGCAGCATTGCTTTCCAACTCGTGTAAAAACTGCCTCTAATAACTGCCTTATAATAATTTCCCAGCCCTTATAAAAACACCTCTGCTTCAATCAAGAAGGTCTTGTTTCATTTTCAATTTAATATGTACCTATCTCTCAACTATATAATGATACGAGATTACAATATACCAATAAAAGTATTTTTAAATGTCTTTTTTCCTTATATTAATGTGCAAAAGTTCAATCAGGAGATCAAATAAGTTCTTCATGAGATATGTACTCTGTAGCCATCGATATCTACAAGTAAAGAAAATTTTGAAGAAAAAAAAAGTACCTATAGCTAGAAGTACCTGAACTACTCATATTTCGCAGAATATGCCAAGTAGTTTGCAGTTTAGTTTAAATTCTACTTTAATGCAATAATTATATTTTTGAAAACTAAAAAAGCATGAAGGAAAAGTTGAAAGACTATTATACTTCATGAAAGACCTAAATAAATAAAGGAGTACAATGTGTGCTTAGGAAGGAAAAAAGGTTTTGTTTTGTTTTGTTTTTTGTAAATTTACTGATTTCTGGACTTTCTGCCTTTTTATTTATTTTTGGTTTTTGTGGTACTAGGGATGGAACCCAGGGTCCTTCTACCTCTGGGGTACACCCCCAGACCTGTTTTATTTCTTATTTGGAAACAGGATCTTGCTAAGTTGTTGAGAACCTCACTAAGCTGCTGGAGCTGGCTTCGAACCTGTAATCCTCCTGTTGCAGCCTTCCAAGTACTGAGATTACAAGCATGTGCCACCATGCCCTGCTGAATTTTTGCCTTTTATTACCCAAAATGAATTTAGTTGAATTGAATGTATGTATGTATGTATGTATGTATGTATGTATGTATTGTGGTACTAGGTATTGGACCCAGAGGCATTCTACCATTGAGCTACACCCCCAGCCCTTTTAAGTTTTTATTCAGAAACAGGGTCTCTCCAGGTTGTTCAGACTGGTCTTGAACCTGCTATCCCCCATCTCAGCCTCCCAAGAATGCACCACCACACCCAAATTAGTTGAATTTGAATTTAGAATTGGTTTAATTGACTCACTATTACAGTAAGTACTAAAACTAAGCCTGTTTCCTCAAATGAGATACATAATTCAGATATATGTTGACAATGTTTTTCTTATAAGTGTACAAATAATATGTCTCAATAAAAAAAATCCTGTAAACAGACATGGTGGTGTACATCTGTAATCACAGTGACTTGGGAGGCTGAGGCAGGAGGATTGCAAGTTCGAAATCAGCCTGGGCAACTTAGGCATATCCTGTCTTAAAGTAAAAAAATTTTAAAGGACTGAAGATGTAACTCAGCAGAAGAGTACTTGCTTAACATGTGAAAAGCCCTAGATTCAATCCTTAGCACCAGAAAAAAAAAATCCTGCAAGAAATAAATACCATGTTTATCAAGAAGCTAATCTTCAAATAACTCAAACTGAGAGTTCAGTTTCCCTGCCTCATCTCTGAGATGTTGGTGGGGAGGAGGAATGTGATGGTTTTCCCTTGGTACCCCCAACTTCCTGTAATGATCTGCAAGTTAAGTACGATCATCCCTAATTTATGGGGAGCAAATGAGACTCACTACAGTTAAGTATCCATACAGTTAGTAAGTGGGGAAACTCATGTGGAAACCCAATGTGGAAATTCCTCCCAGCCTCTCTCTTGACATTATACCTCATCTCCCCTGCCCATCAATCAGAGCCTAGTCAGGGCAACAGGAGAAATTACTGAGCATTGTGACTACAATGTCAGATAGAAACAATGACCAACAGGAAATCTTTCTATGCAATGTTCTATGCAATTTTCTTTTTTTTTTTTTTGTGGTACTGGGGATTGAACTCAGGGGCATTCTACCTCCGAGTTATACCCCCAGCCCTATTTTTTTATTCTTTATTTTGAAACCGAGTCTCACTAAGTTGCAGAGTGCCTCACTAGGTAGCTGAGGCTGGCCGCGAACCTGGATCCTCCGGTCTCAGCCTCCCGAATGCTGGGATTACAAGCGTGCGCCACCACGCCCGGCTTGTTCTATGCAATTTTCTAAGTCAGTAATGCTGAAGCTGAGAGATAGAGACTAAAACAACTTTGTTCTGTGTCTCAAAAAGTTTATTCAGAAAAGATAACTAGATATAAAAAGGCTAAAGAAAAAGAAAATGTGTGCAGAGTTTAAAACAGAAAAATAGAAGCAGAGAGAAAAAAACATGAATCATAGGTTAAGAGAAAACATAGGAAGTTAATAGGCAGAAAGGGGGAAGAGGAATGTCTCTCCTGGTGTAAGGAATAGCATAGCCAGATCCTTAGAACACAGTATAGAATGTGCTGGAAAAATAGAGAGTAGCAACGTGTCTCTAGAGAAAAGGTGGTGAAGAAGGTCAAGTGGATAGGGTTAAGAAAGATCTTGAGTTCATTTCAACAGTAAATAGAGCAGAACAGGTAACCGATCCATCCTGATTTGTATGAAGATTGTCTTTGCAGAAGGTTGTCTTTGCCTTTGGTTGAAGGTTAAAGTGAAATGCCTACAAGTTAGAGATAGCAAGGAAGCCAGCTGGAGGACCATTACAGTAACCTTGGCATATGTACTTAGGGTGTTTTAATTGCATGAACCACAAAAACCACACCAGCTAACTTTTACCCCAAAGGAAAAACATAGGAAGGAAACTGGGTGTTTGGTCCCGATTAACTGAGCTATGTTGTGGTAACAAATCAATCCCTAATCTCAAAGTTTAAGAAAGATTGTGTTGGCAACTCTTTAAAATGACTCTTCTAGCTGGGCGTGGTGGCGCACGCTTGTAATCCCAGCATTCGGGAGGCTGAGACCAGAGGATCCGGGTTCGAGGCCAGCCTCAGCTACCTAGTGAGGCACTCCGCAACTTAGTGAGACTC
>PVLC010025789.1:0-23312 GCA_004027655.1 Graphiurus murinus | reverse complement strand
ACATCAAAGTCAATCACTAAACTGACCAGGAGATAGGGGGAGGGTGGGTGGGAATTGGGGAAGGGTTAATGAGAAATATGTGCATGGATGTCTTTACCTGTACTAGTTTGTACCCAACAAAAATGTGTAATTAACCCGGTTGTACCCAAAAAATGTATAAAATTCCATGCTAAAAAATTAAAAAAAGAAAAAAAAAAAATTTCATATCATGTAAAATAACAATTTTAAAATATTTTTCACTCATTAATTGAAACCATTTTCTTCAAATTCTTCATCACCTGCTGGTGACAGTATAATATCTTCATTTCCTTATGGGATGTTTGATACCACCATAAGAAATTTTATCCCAACCACAAGTCCCCATTCACATGGCATTAAGAAAATGGCTTTGCTCATTCATCCAATGAGTAAATCTTTGGACTGTGGCGTTCACTTAATGTAATATAATAACTGATATGTTGCTTTAGAAAGACCCCTTTCTATAGGCTGTTCATGATAACATCCAACCCTTGCAATGGTGAAGTCACCACCCACCCCTTACCCAGCCAGAATAATGAATATAGATCTGTAAAGTTTGTTTGCCTCCTTTTTTGAAATTCTATAGGTGATCTCTACAAGCCTTAGGAACTAGACTTTTCTGAGGTCATCTCAGGCATATACGCTTTTAGAAATTGAAGAAGTGCTTCATGATTTGAGAGATTTATGAAGATTGAACTATACCCCCTCCTTTCTGAGAGATCAGTTTGGAAACTATCGCATCCTGTAGCACATACAGCACTCAATCTCTCTAAGTGTCTCTTTCCTCCACTGTAGAAGAGAACTAATAATAGTATTTTGTTCACAAAATGATGGTGAAGGTTAAATAAGATGATGCACTACAATGACACTTAGCACAGCATTGCACACCTACAAAGTAATCAATACTATTCATTGCTACTGGCACAGTAAATTGATACTTGACCAATAAAAAGTATAAACTTGAAGACATAGGTTTAAGGCAACTCACAAAGATCTAAGATGAAGCAGATGAAAATAGCTCAAAGGAACCTAGATTATTATTCCAAAGGAGGAAACATGAACAATGTGAAAAGTTAGTTCCTAAAACAGAGAGGGCTCTTAGACAAAGAATAATTGGTATTTTTGCTCTTCTTCTTCACTCAATAAGATGATCATGATATGTATCTGAATTACAGTATAAAGGACTTATGTCATATAGAAAGAAGAATTTCTATTCAGTGAAGGTTGTGGGAAAAAGGAATCATCTTCTGATAGAGGCCATAAAAGACTTTAAAACTGAAGTATCATTTTGATATGGCCCTGTCTAAAAGCAGTGTTTTTGAAGGAAAGATTTTTATGATCCCAGATTATCCCTTTATTTCTGCACATCAAGATGAGCTACTGTGTGAAATTAATATATAAGAATATAACACCAGTAGCAGAGCATATATACCAGGACAGAGCTGGAGCTCAAGAAGATGGTCTATCTTGTCAAGTACCTCGCTTATTGACTGAGTTTATTTTTATTATCCTTTCATATATTACTACTACTCTTAGAAAAACCATAAACTTTGGGGCTACAAAAACCTGAGTTGAAATCCCATCCTTTTTACTTTCTGACCTTGATAGGCTCCTCAAACCTTCTGACAGTGTATTCCATCATCTGCACACAGTGCATAAAACATCACATTTATAGAGCTATAGTGGGGATTACATGTAATGTTTATGAGATGGGTTAGCTCAGTACCTCGTACACCATGTATTTTCTAAATATTGATCTCTTCTCCCACAAATGGTACTCCTAAACATATCCCATTTTCAGAAGCTAAAGTCATCACACTCTATTGTCAGATGACATACTTTAAAATGGAGGAGGTTTATTCCACGATACCTAAAAAAGCCATGCCATGGCTTGTTTTTGTTTATTTTGTTTTTGTTCTTCAGATAACAAACTAAAGATGGAACTGAACGAAGGTGAATAAGCTTCTGCTAAGCACATGAGGTTGTTATTAAGTTTCCTACTCAGCATCTATGGTAAGAATGGCTCTTCTATTTAGACATACTCTTGAAGGGAACCTCATTCTTGGTCAAAAGACGTCCTTGTGAATTCTAAAAACATCTCCAATCAAAAAATGGGCAAAGGATCTAAATAGACACTTCACAAAAGAAGAAATACAAATGGCCAATAAATGTATGAGGAAATGTTCAACATCATTAGCAATCAGAGAGATGCAAATCAAAATTACCTTGAGATTCCACCTAACTCCAATCAGAATGGCAATCATAAAAAAACACGAACAACAACAACTGCTGGCAAGGATGTGGAGAAGTGGAAACACTAGTACATTTTTGGTGGGATTGCAAACTAGTGCAACCACTTTGGAAAACAGTATGGAGGATCCTCAGACGAATAGGAATGAACCTACCATATGATCCAGCAATACCACTTCTGGGTATCTACCCAAAAGAATGGAAACCAAACTACCAGACTGACGCATGTGTATCTGTTTATAGCTGCACAATTAATGATAGCCAAACTATGGAAGCAGCCAAGATGTCCATTGACAGATGAATGGATTACAAAACTATGGGATATGTACACAATGGAATTGTACTCAGCCATAAAGAAGAACAAAATCATGTTATTTGCAGGGAAATGGATATAGCTGGAAAACATTATGTTAAGTGAGATCAACCAGTCACAAAGAGTAAAGAAGCATATGTTCTCCCTAATGTGCGGATGCTGGGAAGAGATGGGGCATAAGAGGGTCTCCACATGGAAAAGGAGAGACCCTCGATAAGCAAAGAAGTTGATTTAATCGAAGGGGATGGACGGGGGGGGGGGACACCCTATTGTACATCAAGGTTACTCACTAAACTGAACTTGAGAGGGAGGGAGGGCTAGGGAGCGGGGTGGGAATTTGGGGAAGGGGTCAAATGAGAAATGTGGGCACATATGTCATTATCAATTTGTACCTAACAAAGATGTATGCTTACAACACACGAATAATAATAAATTTTTAAAAAAATCTCCACAACTTCTTCATCTGGGTATAAGTGATTTGGAACGGTTTGAGCATTCTATCAAAGTATATTGATTAGGGCAAAGCTTAGTGACCTAACAAAAAGGCCCAAAATATAGTGATGAAACAGAAATCATTTCTCACCATTCAGAGGTAAACAGTGCGGAGTTGATAAGAAAGAATTGTTATCCTCAAGACATGGCTTCCATCTGTGGGTTCTAGGCAACTGTCATCCAGTGAGAAGGGCAGAGAGAATTAGAGACATGACACATAGCTTTCTAGGTGCACAGCTCTTAAGAATCACACATACTTCAGGTCACAGTACATTGGCCAGATTTAGTCACAGGGCCACATCACTTACAAAGGAGACTGGGGGAGTTCATGTCATGCTAGAAAGCCAAGTGCCCAGCGAAATCTTAGGAAGAGTAGGGGGGAAAGGAATACGGGGATAGGACTATTATCAGTGTCTGCTTCACAAATTATAGAGGAAAAGTTATCTGGATAATTCAACCTTTTTTAAAGATATATTTAGATTTTGGGAAATACAAACAGTATATCTGTCTGTACTTTTTAATATGGAAACTTAATGTGGGAGTTATGGATATAATACAATGAATAAAGACCCTAGCAACATAAATTGAGGCAGTAAGTACAAACCTTCTTGTTTATATAACAGAAACTTGACTCATCGAGTCTTACTGAGGCCAAGCTACATCTGGGAAAATAGTTAATATGCTGACCCAGAAAAGAGTTGGAGTAGAGCTGTGTTGGAACAGTGACAGCACTTAGCCTCAATCTTTTAAAAATTCAAAAGTTATGGGGAGGGCACCCTGAACAAGCCTGGACTAGTCTAGAGAACTCTAAAAGAAGAAAGTGCCCCACTCTGCCACAGGGTTCATGGTTTATGAAACACCAGGTCAGATGAAGTGACAGCACCCCACATTTGACGGTGAGAAAAGATTTCTGGGGCCAAAGAATAATGCCTATTTGCAGTCACAAATGAGTTTACCAGATGTCATTTTGCAAAGTCTTATGGAAATCTTTTCCAACCTATTGGAGAGACTTTAAGATGTTACTTTATCTCACTGAATGTCACATGGACTTTACTCCTGCAGGAAATCTGAACTAGTTCATCATGAAGTGCTCATTCATTAACAAGGTTTCTCCTAATCTCACGATTGTTCTCACTGATAATTGGTTCTCTTCTTGGACTAGAGCCCTTTGAAAAACCTCCACACTATGATGCAGAGAGAGTTTTTCCAACAAGAACAAGAAAGCACACCAGAATTTTTAGATTCTACAAAAAATAAGAAAAAAATCACCAAAACACAAGCAACAAAAGATCAGTCCTAATCACTTGTTTATTAATTGATAAAACTTAGAGGAATTACAGATCTTCAACTATACTAGGAGACTTTGCTATGAAATTAAAATAGACAAATCACCGCCTATTTTGAAAATTCCTAGGAGGAATAAAACTTTATTTTCTGAAGAAGTAAATCTCAGGCTAAGAAACCAGAAAACTCAATCTGGGTTCCAGATGACTCGGTAGGTAACTACCTGAACTTGAGTAAATCCCACAATGTCTTTGGACTTCAAGCTTCTCATTTGTAAATGAGGAAGTCAAAAGATATTATTTCTAAAGCCTTTCTAATTTTACACCATCTATGAATTTATGAAACTGCTACTTAACTGAGTTTTTTTTAAATTATAATATCACAAATGTCACAGAATCATACTATTTTTTTTTTACTTGCACTTAAATTTAGTAAATGATGAATTCTCTTCAACAACCGGAAAGAAAACCAGATTCTGAAGCCACCCTGTAAGCTAAAATTTATAAAGGAAAAGCTAAACTGTCTTCTAAAGAATTTTCCCTCTTTATCTTGGTTTTGTCTAGAGATGCATGTGTCACTTTTTTAACTCTTTGTTCTAAGAAGATATTTGGTACAAAGATGGCTGTTCCTTCCAAAGTTGGATTTATTTTTTTTTATGATTCATATCCTGCTGCCAGTAAAATGTTTATAGCACATGATCTCCCCATTAATAGTAGTTTCAAAGGATTAAAGCTAATTATGACATTGGTTTGGACAGCACTTACACGAACTTAAATTTGCTCCTAAACATTGCAATGAACCCTGACTCCAGTCTCATCTCTCCCAGCATCGCCCCATGAATCTGTCACCTAGACACCAGAGATCTCCCTAAATGCAGGTGACAAGCTGCTTCAGGGACTCCACAAGCTCCATCCCATGCCAGAGGGGCTCTGCCATCCAGGTTCAGTCCTCCAGGGCTTCACAAGTGCTATAGCTGACACCCAGAGTCAGTCTCAGGCCTTCCATGGCAAGGAAATACCACTATAGATGCTCAATAGAGTTCTCCTCAAGGCAGATGCAGTTCCAAAGGCCAGGCTCAGAAACTGGAAGGAAATATTGTTCAAAGCAAAAGGTGCCACCTCCATAATGGGCAAATAGACCTGCTTCAGAGTATGGGTTTCAGGCCGAAACTCCATACATGTACCAGGTGGCCTGGGCTTTTTCCTCTCTCTGTATCCCTTCTTTGTCCACCTGGGGAAAAAAATCTTTAAGACTTGACCAAAATCTCACCTTCACTATCTTTACCTCCTTCGTAGGGACAGAATTTTCTCTTCTGTGAGCACACAGTCCCCAGCCTACCTTTACTGGTTTCCATTCTGCCCTTGTTGAACCATTATTAAATCCCTTAATCCTAGCCAGCCTCCATAGTGCATGCCTTTAATCCCAGTGCTTGGGAGGCTCAGACAGGAGAATTGCAGGTTCAAGGCCAGCCTCAGCAAATCGGTGATCCTGTTTCAAAATACAAAATAAAAAGGGCTAGGGGTGTAGCTTGGAGGTAGAATTCCCCTGGCTTCAATCTCTACTACCAAACAACAACAACAAAGTCTCCAGACATTGTCAAATGTCTCTAGATAGTGTCATATCTGAATAGTCCTACAAAGGCCCTCTGCAGGCTTAGGAGTCATGGAAATCAGTAGCTGTTTAATGCAAGAAGCTCGAAGTCTCAGAGAGGCACCAATGATGCAGCCCTGGTCCATGGCTAAAGGCCTGCAGAGTTGCTGCTGTGAATCTACACATAGTCTGAAGAATCTGGAGTCTGATGTCTGTGATTGTAGCATGAAAAAAAAAAATCACCTCAAGAAGAATCTAGCTGTATTCATGTGGGACCTTCCCCCTTCATCTGTTTTTTGTGCCATTCAAGCCCTCAACCTATTGGACAGTGCTCCACAGAGTCAGGGCAGGTCTTCCCACCTCAGTTCACTGACCCATGCCAGTCATCTCTGAAAACATCCCCAAAGACCCAGAGTGTGCTGCATCAATGTTTTAGACATCACTCAATCCAGTCAAGTTGATAACCAAGATTAACCAGTATGCCATTTCTTAACAGACTCACCATGATTGTGAACAGCTACTGTTCTGTAGTTGGAAAAAACTGCAAAAGTTTCAGGGTAGAATGATGAAAGAGGAAGCAAATTTTTCTACTTGTAAGAGAGGTTCTCATTGTCCTCTAGTATCTAGTTTCCCTTCTTCCATAAAAAGGATCTTAAAAATGTGTTAGCCCTAAATATAGTTATATTTCCCAGACTCCTTCCAAGTTAAGAGGGATCATATGACAAAGTTCTGGTCAATGAAATGTAATCAGAACTTTTTGTGTATGATTTCTTAGATGTATTATCAAAGGAAAAGGGTTCCTCATGTGTGTGTGTGTGTGTGTGTGTGTGTGTGAGAGAGAGAGAGAGAGAGAGAGAGAGAGAGAGAGAGAGAGAGAGAGAGAGAGAGAGAGAGAGAGAGAGAGAGAGAGAGAGACTGGGGATTGAATCCAGAGGCATTCTATTTCCATGTCACATCCCCGGTCCTTTTAATTTTTGCTGAGTCTCACTACATGCTGAGACTGTCCGGAAACCTACAATCCTCCTGTCTCAGCCTCAGGCTTGCACCACTACACTTCGCTAAGGTTTTCCTCCTTGTCCCTTTTTATCCATCCTGCTGCTTGGATTGGGGATACAATGGCTTGTGCACCAGTTGGGAAAACAGGAAAAGAAAATCACATCCAAGAAACGGTGCTGTAGAAAACTGGAAGCAATGGTGTTTCCATATATGTACTATAGCACTGCCACACCACCTCTGAGCTCCTTATAGTTGGACTTTAATGTGAGAGAGAAAGAACACATCTTTCTATCTTATTCAAACCACTCTTGTTTCGCATTTCTGTTGGGCACAGCCAAACAGATTTAATGTGTAGCACTAATTTAAAAGTGTGACATCAATCAGAAAGCATAGAGACTTTGCAGGCCAGTAAGTTGGAGCTCCATGTTATGATATGGTATAACATTTCATTAAACTGTCTGCTGTTATACCCAGCCAACCTAACCTGTACACCTAAGACACATGGTTTAAGAATTAAAACAGTTATTTTTAGCCCCTTTTAGTAAAAAATTATGAAAGAGATTAGCTCCAATGATAGCTAACCATTTGCAGAAATGGCAATAAATAAATTTCTCTCCAGAGTTTTACGCGCAAGTTATTAGAGAAGTCTATTAAATCCGGAGCCTTTTAAGAATGAGAAAGTGAACTGCTGCTATCTATACTCACTCTGAACCCTCTTTGAAAAGAATTTAGACTTAGCAGGAGGCAAACCTATTTCCAGTTCCCATCATACGAGAGGTTTCTACCAGGTGATAGGAGCAGCCTAGCAGCAAATTATATTCAGCATGCTGCCTTCCCATCCAAGAAGGAGTATTGTTATGGGTTGAAACGTGCTCTCTCAAAATTCATGTTGATGTTTTAATTCATGTGTCTCAGAGTGTGGCTGAATTTGAAGATAAAGACTTTAAAGAGGTAATTAAATTAAAACAAAGCCGTAAGACTGGGGCCCAATCTAATGTGAATGGTGTCCTTATGAGAAGAGATCAGAACATAGACATACACAGGGAAGACTGTGTGAAAACACAGGGAGAAAATGGTCATCCAGAACCCAAGGAGAGAGGCTTCAGAAGAAACCAACCCTGCTGACACCTTGATCTTGGACTTCTAGAGCCTCTAGAATTGAAAGAAAATAATTTCTGTTATTTAAGCTATCCCATGTGTAGTACTTTATTATGACCACTATAGCAATCTAATTATATTCTGCCCCAACAGAAGGGATCACATATAACCTAGAGATCCTGACCTAGGAGCTATTCCAGTACCTGAAGAGGATTTTAAACCTCTCTTGAGAAGGAGTATATTTTAAACATGGGAAAAAGATACATATAAATACATTTCCACCTAAATGGACCGTAATAGAGATTATTGTGTCTAAATTTGTTTTTCTCTTCTTCCTTATTATCAGAACTCCAAAATTTCAACTGGTTATCCACACTAAAGACAAGTCTCTGCCTCCCCTGAAACTAAATATACCCAGGTGATTAAGTTGTGACCAATATAATATAAGTAGACATAATGTGTAAAAACTTCTGAAATATGTCTGTAAAGAAAAGGTACATGTCCCTTTTTCCTATTTCCCTGTTCTGTTGCATGGAATTTGGCTGAAATGGCTAGTGCCCCATCCATTAGGGTGAGTGTCATGTAATTTGTCCACCAACCCTGGTAAGATGAAAAGTTGGAAGCACTCTGTGTCCCAGATGACCAAGAAGCCATCATTTCAGCCTCGATAGCTATATTTTTATATGCAAGATAAACAAATATATGCCTTATGTAAGAAATGATATCTCTGAATCCCCATTATCCACAACACAACCAATATTACAACTAGTGGACTGATCTGTGTTTCCTTTTATCTATAGACTCCTGCCCCTTCTCTCCAAAAATGGATAAAAATAAAAGCAGAAAACTATTATATGATTCTTGATTCTAATTCCCTGACTGCTTTAGGGACACATACATTCTGCCCTATGGTAAATAAGTCTGAGAAAAAAAAAAGACAGAGTAGGAAGCTGAAGTAATTCAGGACTTCCATCCTGAAATGGAAGAGAAGCCAGATGTGGTGGCACATGCCTGTAATCTTAGTAGTACTTAGGAAGCTAAAACAGGAGCATCACAAGTTCAAGGATAACCTCAGCAAGTAGTGAGAATCTTAGCAAGCTAAAGAAACCCTGTTTCAAATAAAAGAATTTTTAAAATAGGGCTGGGAATGTAGCTCAGAGGTAGAATGGCCCTGGGTTCACTACCCAGAAACATACACACACACACACACACACACACACACACACACACACACACACAGATACAGAGGCTGGGTGGATGGTTCAGAAGCAGACCAGGCTGACTTGCCTCCCTGAATGCAATCCTCACATTATTCAAAAAGAAAGGTACTGATATAGATGGAAAAGAAATTCAGAGATGCATCCTGAAATGGGCTGTACTACTTTTCCCCAACTATCCAGGTCCACCTTTAGCCATAAACTATTTCAAAGTGAAATGATGACTTTCCATAAGTTTTAAATTTAATCCTAAGACAAAGGGAAGGGAAATGGCATCTTGTTGGAAAGCACTGCTTTGTTAAATTATGTTCATCAAGAGGCATATGGTTGAGCCAGGCGTGGTGGCACACGCTTGTAATCCCAGCATTTGGGAGGCTGAGACTGGAGGATCCGGGTTCAAGACCAGCCTCAGCTATTTAGTGAGGCACTCTGCAACTTAGTGAGACCCTATTTCAAAATAAAGAATAAAAAATAGGGCTGGGGGTGTAGCTCAGAGGTAGAATGCCCCTGAGTTTAATCCCCAGTACTTCCAAAAAAAAAAAAAAAAAGAGGGCTATGGTTCTCACCCATGGGCTTCCCACTTCTATCAATGAGAATTGTCTTGCTAAAACCTTCTTTTAGTGTGCTTGCTAGCTTGCACAATGCTTAGCAAACTGTCTTGGGAATATGACAACAATTGTTAGAGCATATAATATGTTCCCTCATCCATATTCGATTTTCCTAATCATTTTCATAGACCCTGCTAGCCAAAACATTTTGATAGACATCTTGTTTGGCCCAGGTATTTAGTAATAGCACAATTCAATTTTATGTTTGAGTGTGAAATTAAGAAGATAAACCGGGCGTGGTGGTGCATGCTTGT
The DNA here is from genome assembly GCA_004027655.1 of Graphiurus murinus. NCBI lineage: Eukaryota > Metazoa > Chordata > Mammalia > Rodentia > Gliridae > Graphiurus > Graphiurus murinus. Next base: position 13,192 of record PVLC010025789.1, on the reverse strand, counting down.
AATCCCAGCATTTGGGAGGCTGAGACAGGAGGATCTGGTTTCTTGGTCAGTCTCAGCTACGTAGTGAGGCATTCTGCAACTTAGTGAGACCCTGTTTCAAAATAAAGAATAAAAAACAGGGCTTGGAATGTAGTTCAGAGGTAGAATGCCCCTGAGTTCAATCCCCAGTACCAAAAAAAAAAAAAAAAAAAAAAAAAAAAAAAAAGAGAGAGAGAGAGAGAAGCATGAACCCTTTTTAGAAGAAATTAGGTAAACTGAATCAGATGTCACTTCAATGGCCCAAACAAACATACTTCATAGTCTAGCGTGCTGTATTAACCATGTACATTTTTGCTTCTAACTGCAAGGCTAGTCATAGTCCAATTTGACTTCTTTACACATTATAATTCTCTACTAAGTTTAGTATAGAACACATAGTCTCGGTCACCTGCTGAACATATGACATGGAGTGTAAATTCATTTATTGGAACCTAAATATTAAAGGACCTTCTTGGATTTAAATCATCCAATACCAGGTCAGGGCTTCAATCCAAAACAGACATGCCCTGGAGAGTTAAGAGACCTTTTCAAAGACAAAGAAAGCTTCTAACCTGCTCACAATTAGCTATTACATGCTACTAGGGACTGTTTAATTGGGACTGCCACTCTCAATTAATCAACAATAAGTGAATAGAAGAGTGGATATCCAAAATTAGGTACACATGTTGCCAATTATTTCCATTAGGGATTATAATGAAATCATATGCTTTGCTTTGGTTTCTCTTTCTTCCCTGGTTCCAAGAAGTTACATAAACTCAACTAGTGAGGGAGCAGAGCTTAAACATAACTTTTTCCTTCAAAATGTATGAAAGCTCCAGGAAAGCTTCAGCTGTGGAATCCCTTTCTGACCTCAAGGTTTGCTCTGCAGTACAGCTGCTGAACAGAATTCTACCTGGAGTCTTCAGGGATAACCAGGTGAGGCTCTCTGTGATAAAAACATGGTTCACTTCCCTTTTCTTCACTGAGCAATAACAGAGAAAGTTTAGCCCATGAAGCAAAAGCCTACTCTTATTTACTTAAAGACAAGAGCATTCTGTTTCTTTGGTTATGATTCAGCAGGTTTCTCATTGGTAGTCCTTTAAAGAGTATTTTACTGGGGTGATGAAAGGAGAAAGGAGGGAAGGGCTATATCTAATAATAATGCACTGAGCTAAAAAGATCTTTGGTGCATAACTTCATTTGGAGCAGGCTTAAATAGCTATTCCCCCAGAACTGCACTTGTAATTTGAATTTCTCATATCTGACAGCTTTAAATTTTATATTTAAATGTGTGTTTAAATATACATACTTAAATGTACATATATATTTAAATATAGATTGTTTTTAAATTTTTAGATGGCGCCAAGCATTTGACATAAATTAAACATAAATGAAAGACGGGCTTTAAGGAAAGTGTACCTAAATGTGACTTGGTTGCCATTAAATATTAACCTGTTTCATAGTTTTCAATTACAGTTAAAAAAAAAACATGAGAATACAGACATATTTGAAATTGAAATTTCTTTTCTCATAAACATCATCCAGCTCTTTCTGGATTCCATTGCACAATTGTCCTGCTTTGGTCGTGCTTTTGATGGTTAGACAGATGACAAAACACTAAGGGAATCTGTCTGACTTTAAACTGTTCCACTGAGTATAGTGATACCATAATAGGCAGCTGACCCAAAAATTGAATCACTTTCCATGACTCGTCCTTCTAATGCACTTATCAAGAGCACTGTGAATTTGAGTTTTCCAGTTATGGTGAGGTCAACCAAAAGTTGTGCTTTTTTTTTTTTAAGCACAAGGGCTGTGTGTAGAGCAGTAACTTAAAAACTTTCTCTTTAAGAGCCAGATAATAAATGTATTAGGCACTTGTGGGGTGCCTGGTCACTATTGCAACAACTCAACTCTACCTCTGGAGTGAAAATAGCCACAGGCAATAAGTAAACAAATGAGCATGGCTGTATTCCAGTAAAACTTGACTTACTAAAACAGACTATGAGGTCAAATTTAGCCCTAGGGGTCATATTTGTCCATCCCTGTTTTAGCTCTAAAACCTCTGGTTCTTTCTTATCACTTTTAATCTTCTATTTCATCATCCCAGAGAAAAAAACTTTGATGTTAAGCCACACACATTTAGAATCAAAGGGAATGATCTAGAATCATTTGGGGAACATGATACAAATACTGATTCGCTGATTATTAAACTTTTACTTAGTAAATCTTACATGGGTTCCATGAGAACTTTTTAAAAGTTCCCCCAGTTGGTTCTCTGTTCTAGGTAATAGCCCCAGCTCCTCCAATAACCTTATAACATTAGGAATATCACCTACCATGTAAGTCAGAGTAATTAATGTTAGATGCTACAAAAGCGTACCGCAAATCTTAATGACTTAATTTATTGAGAAATGTATTCCTGTCTCAAATCACCCACCTTCTCCTACTTTATACATACACTATCTGGAACTCTACAAAGAAAGAATAAAGGAGGCTCACCAGCTCTTGGATATCCTAGCACAAAGGTGACACACATGGTACTTCTGCTCATGTTTCATTGGCCAAATGAGAACCATTCATATGGCTTCAGCCTACCTGCAAGAGAGGCTGGGAAAAGGAAAGGAGCACATTTTCATCTGAATCATCATCTGTCAGTCAGGACCAATTCACCTGCCTCCTCCAGACCACACGAAGGAGCAGATGTTCAATAACTGTTTGACTATAAATTAAACTCTATGCAACTCTAAAATGGACAGTTTACCATCCCAAACTATTACTTATACCTAGCTTTTTGAGGGGTTGGGATATAGCAGATTTTTATAAATTAAATTAGTTCCTTTTTTAAGTAACCAGAAATGCATTGTGTGAAACTGAGGCTGTTTGATCTCTGGCTTCTAAATTGGATATACACAGATAGGTGTCATGGCAAAAGACAGCAATTAGTAGATTCATGAATAGTACTCATGTTTACAGTTACAAAGGTTTGTTTAACTAATATGCCATGTTAGAAGATTAAGAAAAAAAAATAGAGATTGCCAGCCATGTTCCAGTATCCCAACCAGCCAATTCCCAGGTGGGGAAAAATACCTAAGTGGTAGGCATCTGCTTGAATATTTAGAAACACAGATATCATTTTAAAGGTTATAGTCCTAAAACAAAAAAAGAGGGGTCTTAGATTTCCTCTAACAAAAAGAAGAAACAATATTATAGTGTTAGAGATCTATGCAATTTTACAAGAAACAATAGGTAGACAAAAGGAATAAATTCTGGCATTCTATGACACAGCACAGTGAATATAATTAAAAATACAGTGTATATTGCAAAAGGTAGAAGAGAAGATGTTTTCACATATGCACCATAAAGAAATAATAAAAATTTAAAGTGATAAAAGTGTTAATTATCCTGAATCGATCATTCCCCATATACATGAGTTAAAACATCACACTGTATACATAAATATGTACAAATATTATATCAATTAAGAAACAAAGTTAAATAATAAAAAGAATAGGGAGAAAATAGAGGTAGAAGTGATCTTAGCTAGATATTTGAAAAAAATCCCAAATACATAGGAAGTCCCATAGCCTTCCTCACACAGTAACTAAGCATATGATATTGATTGGGGGAAGGCTTAAGGTTCTAGGAGCAAGGAAAAAATACTTACAAAAAAATCGTTTATTACTGATGACTCATGCTCTATAGTTGTCTACATACCTGATCTGCTTTCTCAAAGCAAAAAAATAAAAAGTGTTAATCAATAAAAAGTATTGCCCTTCAGTTCATTGCCCTTACTCAGTATAAACTATGATCTTAAATATTGCACAAGATTAGTTCAATAGAACTGTGTGTGATAGCCAAGTCGGGTCACTATTGAAGCTTTGTCTCTTAAGGCCTGTATCTGAGGCCCTCGCTTATTAACCTGATAATTCTCTCACTACAGTTTCTCTTTCAGTTGATACAGCAGTCTCAATCATTCTGAGTAATCAGCCACCTCCAAGATAGCACAAAACATTTGTTCAGCCAATATGGTAGTATTTGGCTGTTTCAACATCCCCAAGGAATCTAAGCTCCTGGACAATGGTAGATAGGACAAGTCTATCTACAATCATGTCAACCATTGAACTCATTATCTCAATGCTGAAAACTCCCTCATAATTTCACAAATACATAAACCCTAGCAAATAAGCCATCTTTTTTAATATAATAGAATTATTTCTGATCCATTCACCAAGGACTTATATGCTACAAATAACTGTCCTGACACCATGGCATTCAGCCAGTGACTTCCTTGGAATCTTTAATCAAATGCTTTGTAAAAAAAAAAAAAAAAAAAAAAAAAAAAGAATAAGGCAAGGTTTCCAAAGTATTAGTCTTGGAAGAAGATTTTTATTTGCAGGGTAAAGAGTGTCATTTTTAGAAGGAACGGGGTTGGTTATACCTTCTTTAGAACATTTACATGTCTATAGACCCTGCTTCTTGCTTCTGACAATCACAGAAAGTTTACATGTAAGGTTTATTCCATTAGAAAACAAGTCAATAAGCCGGGCGTGATGGCGCACGCTTGTAATCCCAGCATTCAGGAGGCTGAGACTGGAGGATCCGGGTTCGTGGCCAGCCTCAGCTACCTAGTGAGGCTCTCCGCAACTTAGTGAGACTCGGTTTCAAAATAAAGAATAAAAAATAGGGCTGAGGGTATAGCTCGGAGGTAGAATGCCCCTGAGTTCAATCCCCAGTACCGCAAAAAAAAAAAGAATACAAGTCAATAACCTTCCCAAAAGGTTATCTAATAAAAGTTTTTCAAATTAAATTGCTCATTAATATTAACATGCACATCAAACAGAAATAAGTTTCTCTTTCATTTATCAAAAAGCCTAGAAAAAAGTAAATCATAATAACAGAGTTTACAAATATTACTTGTTGATTGTAGAATATTACAAATAAATGTCCTTTTCCCTGATTTCAAGATCCACAGGACGATATTGAGATATTACCACGTATTTAAGGCCACTGGGTTCATGAGTCACAGATATTTAGAACAGAAGTGATCTTGAGGGATTATCTAAAACCAGCTTCATTTTACATGCGAAAGTAAGATGCCCAGATAGGTTAAAAGACTTATGAAAGAAAAAAAAAAAAAAAAAATCCATGCAAGCCTTCTTCTCCAAAGCCCGTTCTTATGTCTTTTTTTTCCCCCAGTCCTGAGTATTGGGCCCAGGGGTGTTGTATCTCTGAGCTACACAGCCTCCCTAAGCCCTATTTTATTTTTTATTTTGAAACAAAGTCTCACTAAGTTGCCCAGGGTCTTGCCAACTTGCTGAGGCTGGCCTCAAACCTTTGATCCTCCTATCTCAGTCTCCCAAGTATTTGGACTACAGGTATGTGCCACCACTCCCAGCTATGTTCCGCATTTTGTATCTGTACATAAATGGCAGCTTCAGGGAACTGGTAAATAGAAAGATGTTTGAATGATAGACATTCATAAGCATTCCTAAAGGAAATAAGGATTGCTGGCTTTGAAATAACCCAACTGTTCACAAGTGCTGAATGACAAGTTTTTGCTCATCTGTTGAAATTTAGTTGCCATAAAAAATAACAAACATTTTCCACGTGTCCCTAACTCATTCTTGTTAACAGTGACAAATGACTCATTGAGAAATGACTTTGGACAGTTTCCCGTTGCCTGGTGGATTTTTATGACTGCCTTGCACTAGGTCAAGGAACAGCCATCTGTAACCCTTTGGGGCCTTTACTGCATATAAGTGCTGTGGCAACACCACTTGCTACATCATTCATTTGATTGGTTCAAGTATAATGCCAGGGAGACCAAAGTTAACACGCTCACCCTCAGTGAGCCTAGTCCCAGACAGAAGACAGAAATGCCTGCACACAGCTCCACTGAGAACCATGGAAGAGAACATACAGAGATGGGAACAAAAAATTACTGATACTGCAGCCCAATCCCCCCAAAATCACAAGGAGCCCCTCACACTTCTACTTCTGTGATTAAAAGTCTGCATATGTACTTCTACAGAAAGGTATAAAATAGAACTCTTTGCATCATAATCTTTTAGCACTCACATGTGTTATTTTCCTAATTGAAGAAAGAGATCCAGAGAGCTTAAAGCATTTACTCTATAGTTCACTTTCATTATCCTCATGGTTCCACAATGACTTTTAAACCTCTACCAGGTTTGTATGTTCAAATGGTTTTGCCTACTGGTAATATTAGATTCCAAATTGTAGTCTAATCTAATTCTAATCTATCCCTGAAGATTCTCATGCAAAAAATACTACTGTGACTTACTCCCCTAACTTTTCTTCTCATCACTAAAACACTAGTTTAAGAGATCAACCACATATTGCTATGCCAAATTGTACTAATAATACCTAAGCTAGAAGAAAAAATCATTTTGTCAAGCTGAAGAAATTATGAAGGATATATGTTTAATTTTCTTCTGTAATGTTTTAAAGTTGATCTCATAATGACTACTTTCTGAAAAAAATTGCTTATGCTTCCACTTTGAAAATTGTTATGGGGCCTTTCTAAGGAAAAGGGAGAACAGAGTTTAAGATTATCCCTTAAGTTAAAAAGGGAAAGCAGAGAGATAAGATCAAAGACAAAGTCTCCCTCGGGGCTTCAGGTTCTCTGAAGAATTTGTTCTCTCCCCAAACATCAGTTAGAAGAAAGCAGATGTACAGTTCTTTACTCAGCCAGATACAATCAAAAACTAGAGTCCAAATCACTGGAACAAGAATATCCCTGAATTGATAAAGATGTCTTATTTGGACAGAAGGTCAACTTTATAGAAGTTCTTAAGAATGTCCTTTAGTAAAGTTTCCTTTTTTGTTTACAGAAAATAAGTAGCTAAAACTATAGTGCTAAAGAAGAATGTCCTACTGAGTCACACAGCTAAGAATGTCTATAGTCATTATCCTAATATAATTATTTTTTGAAGATGTATACGTGTGATGATTCACAACATCCCACACACTGAGGAGACTAGGGGAAAGAAATACCCACCTCTTCCAGTTAACTATAAAAATGCATGAAACCCTACTCCCCCCCCAAAAAATCATATGATCGCTTCAGAAACACAGAACATACTTAAGATGCTCTCAATTAAATATAGTTTTGAATGAGTCATTTATTGGGTAGGGGAAGATAGCATTGTGGAAAGAAGAGAATACTCCATCTAATTTTATAGTTTTAAAAATCACAAAACAAATGCAAACTAAACAACACAATGAAAGCATTTAGCTTAGTTTAGCTTAGTTATCCCAACTGATGAGCTAAATTTAACAAATTGTGAACCAAAGAAATGAATGACAACCAGCAGAGAGACCCAGCTATGATGGACACTTACACATACATTGGCCAGTTACATGAACATTACCCACTTTCCTTTACAGTCAACAAATGCTCTCAAGGGTAAGGGAAGGGAAACTGACAGTAGGTGATTATGACTTGCCATTGCCAGAGGCTTTGCCACATACTGGAGGCCTTTAAACATCAGCATTAGATTGTGATGTATGATTCTCTCCATTTATACAGAGAAGAAAAGCCAAACAGGGAAAGGTGAAGCAACATACACTATTATGTCCATTCATTCAACAATTAAATGTTAATTAGCTGATTGATTAAATCAACCCCAAATCAAGAAAATTAAAAAATAACCTTCATGCTTGAAACTAAAATGATAGCTAGGTGCTATGGCATACCACCTTTAATCCCAGTAGGAGGCAAATATAGGAGGGTCACAGATTCAAGGCCAGTCTCAGCAACTTAGTAAGACTCTCAACAACTTAAGAAGACCCTATTTCAAGATAAAAAATAAAAAGGACTGAGGATGAGGGTGTCGTTAAGAGGTGGAATACCCCTGGGTTTAAAACCAGGATCAAAAAAAAAAAAAAAACTAAAGTGACAAATCCAACATGACTTGGAGACACCAGGGGAGTACAAAACACCCATTTTAGTTTATCAGCCAAAGCTAAATAACTAATATTTCATGAAACAATGAACTAGTTGTTCAGAATCCACAGTTTTGTATGAAATCATCCAACATTCTGCTCTGTCTGTTGCAACAATCATGGGCAATTTAAGTTAAACTTAAATTTGTAAAAAGTTCAATAAAACAAACACATCAGCTCCTCATCCACATGGTAGCTCCACATCAAGTGCCCAAGAGCTACATGCAGCAGTGGCGACTATAGTGGATACTGTCACTGCAAAGTGTCCTATTGGACAGCACTGCTGGGTTCTAAGATTCTAAACTAGGAAAGGAATTTAACATACAATCTTGCTTTGAAATTTAAAAAAAAAAAAAAAAACACTACTTTGCATTTGTACAGCACTTCATGAATTTCCCAAAGACTGAAAAAAGATTATTATCTGACACAGGCTAAAATTATCCCCCTACTATGGGGAAGGAAAGTGATATCTAGAGAAGTTAAAGTGACTATAAGCTCCTATATTAGTGTCCCAGGGCAGATAAGATAATCCCAGTCTCCTGGACCAGTGTGTTCAGGGCACAGTAAAAACACACACTCAGAAGGCGAACATGGCTTGAATCCCAGCTCTAATATATACCAGTCGTGGGATATGGAACAAGTATTTCAGTTTTCTGGGCTTCAATTTCATCATCTGAAACCTGGCAAGCTAATGACAACCCTATAGAAAACAGCACTAACCACCAGGCAGTGAGCTTGGTATACTACCCGGGTGTGACAGCAACCTTTTCTCCTAAATATTGAACAGGACTTTTCTTTGTTCTTTTTTAATTTTAATTAAAAAAAAAGATTTAATGTTATTTTCTACAAATAGAATCAACAGACGTGGTTCACAGTTTAGGAAGCTGATTTTGAGTACATTGGCATTTCCAACTGTTATATATACTCATATCCCAGCTGCTATATTTGTGCTACCTCCGAATTGTCAGGATTAAATGAGAATTTAAATAGCATATAAAATCTGACTTGTAGATGTACAATAAATGCAAGTCCCCTCTTTACCTTCCTTCTCTGCCCTAACGTTCCATAAAATCTCCCTGGTGTGTTCCTGCAGTACCTCACAATCCAAGAAGCCTAGATTCTGTCCAGAGTGGATAAATGACTCAGCAAGCTTACGATGCTATGGTAACATATAGTTTCCATAAGACTATACATTACATAGTATAATGGAAAGCAATAGGAAATAAGATTAGATATTAAGAAATTCATCCTATAAGAAGCTTTGATTATAATTATCCCATGTTTGATAGTTTAGCTACTAGAAAGGTATATTCTAAAATATTTCTATTTTGCTTGGAAGATCTTTACAGAATGATTCTCAAGCAGATTTACCTTCTTAATTATGTTAAATTCAGGATCTAAACTTAATCTCCATACCCTCAGACAATGATTTATAATTTTAGAATAGCTCTGAATTTGGAGGGGGGAGGAAAGCTCTATTTTAGTTAACCCTAATTTTTAAAAAAAATGTGTACTGTATTGATCCCCAGAAAGAGCTCTGAAACAAAGTAATGATGAGACAAGAGTCCAACCTCAAAGAAATAGGTGCTTTCAGCATCTTCTGTCTGCTACTAGAACCAATGGGCCTGAGAATAAGCTGGAAGACATGACTCAAAATATCTGCCAAAGCATTACCCATGTATTGCTAATATTTCCCTCTTTAAAACCTATTCACACTTCAGGAATCTGATACTAACCCTGTAAAGTGTGAAGCAGGACAGGTACTATATCATTTTGCCAAGTGAGGAACTTGAGAATCCAATAGATTACATGACATAGATCATTATTAAAGGCAGAACTAGAATTCAAGTCATTTGATTCATCTGATGGCTTTTCTACTACCCACACCACCAAATGAAATGAAGTTCTCATTAGAACAAGCTAGACATAATACCTGTATTTCATCTATTAAATCAGAACCAGTGTGTAAAGAATGGCCACATGAAGCAAGCCATGGACAGCCAGTGAGACAGCCACAGAGACCAGAGAATCCCACAGGGCTTCAAAGGGAGCAAGGAGGCATCAAAGTAGAAGAAGTTGTCCAGCACCATGCCTCTGAGCTCCAGGACCACATCTGTGATCTTCTGAAATCTAATTTCACAACTCCTCTTTGAATTCTGTGTCATTATCAACATTTTAAAAATGGGAAAGTGGAAACACATAAAGTCAGTAAATGTTTGAGCCAGGGTTCAAAGTTTATGTGTCTGGCTCCAAATGATTTTCTCTCTCACTTCCTGTGTGCTCAGGGAAAGAGGATTAGAAATAATATTTAATTTAAAAAAGACACTCATAAGAACATAGAATCATTTTTAAATGTTGTGAAGTCTGTTCCTGAGAAGATGGATTAAGTTTTTTATAATTAGTGGAGCTGGGCATGGTGGCACATGCTGGTAATCCCAGTACTCGGGAGGCTGAGACAAGAGGATCTGAGGTTTGAGGACAGCCTCATCAATGTAGCAAGACTCTCAACAACCTAGTGAGAACCTGTTTCAAAATAAAGCAAACAAACAAACAAAAAAGGCCTGGGGATGTAGCTTAGAGGTAGAATGTCCCTTTTTTGATCCCTAGTACCAAATCATCATCATCATCATATTGTAATCAAACCAAGGACTGGAAGTTACAGAGGACAAGAATACACCTCAACATAGAATGCTCTAGTATAGTAACCAGAAAATGAACTAGATTCCTTCATGAGCACCCACATAACCACTTGGAAGTAATGTTTCAAAAGTTGTATCCAAGTATCAGTCACGTAGTTATGATAATAGGTGATTTCTGGTGTTACTCCCAGACCCAAAACAATATTCTATTCTGTATCCACCCATCAGGGATACATAGGCAGCAGGAATACTGGAAGAGGCAGAGGTATAACAATTTGAAATTATTGGATGTCTAAGAAAAATTAGTAACCAGCATGAAAATGTATGAGATAGCCAATGAGGGGGACTAAGATGTGAGATTCTAGTCCCAGAAAAATTGGAGTTCCAGACAGAGAATGAAGAAAGGACATGACATGAGGGAACACAGCACAGAGCTCTGGCCCCAAGTCTTGGGTACAGGAAGGTCCTATCTACAGCAGAATGGTTTAGTGGTGTCGAGTAGTGATTCATACAGTCCAAATGCCTGTGCCAACACTCGCCAAGTTATACAATGAATGCTCACTAAACATTGGTTCACATTATTGTTATTCCTGGGTAGAGATTTCATCCCAGGATGTGGGGCAAAGCCAAAGCTAAACACAAGTTACCCTTTCTCAGAAGATTATAGCAATATAGAAGTAGGGACTTCAGGAAACCATGGAACCTTCTATTTTTAAAACAGAAAAACACTAAAAAAAAAAAACAAAAAACTATACTTCTGAGAATTGATACCTACTTATAGAAGTTTCTGAACTTAAGAAAGAAGTAAGTTTGAATTGTTGTTAAATTTTCCTGTCGTGGTTCTTCCCTCATGTAAAATAGTGTATATGTACAACTTAATTCACAAGAGGCACAAGAGTTAAGAATATGGGTTCCACAATCATGTTGCTTATGCTCAAATTCCAACTGAGCTGGGTGTGGTTGTGCACACCTGTAATCCCAGTACCCAGGAGGCTAAAACAGGAGGATCGTAAGTTCAAAGCCAGTCTTAGCAACCTAGCAAGGCCTTGAACAACTTAATGAGACCCTGTTTCAAAATAAAAAAATAAAATAGGGCTGGGGATGTAACTCAGAGGTAGAACAGCCCTGGGTTCAATCCCCAGTAACACACACAAAAAAAAAAGAAAAAGAAAAATCTGGACTATTACTAGCCGGATGAATCTTTCAAGTTAATTAAGATCTCTGGGCCTTAGTTCCCTGGTTGATGAAATATAGATGATCACAGCATGCACTTCAAAAAAGACCAGTATAAGGATTTGTAAAGCAGGGCAAAGCCTATCCTGCATAGCAAGAGTTATGTATGATAACAATTCTGGTTAATTGCCAGGCATCTCAATAGGCAAAGGAAACATGGTGGTAAATAAATATGGTTTCCGATCCTAGAGAACCTCAGGCTAGTATAGAAGACAGTCAAAAGCAGAATCCCAGTAAAACATGTCAAGGGCAATGCTAGTTTAACCTACAACTGTGTATAATGGGGCCAGTGAGGAGTGGTAATATAATCAGGGAGGCCTTCCTGGAGAAGGGAACGCATGAACTAAATCTTTAAGGAATAATAGATGGCAAAGTTCTAGTGGAATGTTTGGAATCTTTTAGTCAAAACAGATTGCACCTAGCATGTTAACAAATTAAATCCTTTCTGAGTGTCCTAATTGATATAATAATAACAGTAAGCTAGAAAATTAAAAGAATTTTCTCACATCCATTAAATCACAACAATTATTTCCTCCATTGTCTAACTAGTTGTTGCCGAATGATTTACATGAATATGTTTCAGCAGAGAAATAGCACCCAAATAATTAAGGAAGAAACAATTTCATTTCAAACCATCTTTGAAATGAACATCATAAAAAGTACCAACTTTTCTGAGTGCTAATTATATAGTTAACACTGCATTAAGACTCCACAGTCACCACAGTTGTGACTTGTGAAGTGAGACCACTTTGCATATTTGTTCCCTGACTTAACAAATATTTATTGGGCACTAATACTGTCCACACACAGCCCTGGGAGTAGTGAACAAAAAAAACTAAGTGCTTGCTTTCATGGAAGCTGCATTCTAATAAGGGAGGCAAATAGTAAATACAGTTGACCCTCATATCTGCAAGGGATCAGTTCCAGGTCGACCATGGAAACCCAAATCCACAGGTGCTCAAACCCCTTATTGACACACATCCCCCCACGTACTTTACATTATTTCTAGATTGCTTATCACACCTGATACCATATAAATGCTATGTAGATAGTTGTTATACTGTATTGTTCAGGGAATGATGACAAGTTTAAAAAAAAACAGTTTAGCTGGGTACAGTGGTGCATATCTGTAATCCCAGTACTTGGGAGACTGAGACAAGAGGAACACAAGTTCCAGGCCATTCTCAGCAGTTTAGCAAGAACCTGAGCAACCTAATAAAACCCTGTTTCAAAATAAAAAGGGGGGAGTGGGGGTTCAGCTCAGAGGTAGAATGCCCCTACGTTCAATTCCCAAGGCACACATGTATTTTCTTTTTTTTTTTTTTTTTTTTTTT
>PVLC010025788.1:0-23283 GCA_004027655.1 Graphiurus murinus | reverse complement strand
CCATAATTGGAAATTCTGTATAAAACTCAGCACATTCTCATTATTAGCAATTCATGATAGTCTTTGATTTTACTAAGTTGAGTCAAAGTTCATAAAAGCCTACCAGAAAATGTCCATCCACTTGCTATTTTTTAACCAGGAAACTCCCTCATTATAAAGTTACCTCTTTTTATATGGATCAGATTTTACAGATGCCTTACAGTTATGTTATTCATTTCACTCTTTCTTAGAAGATACATATTCAATTGATTTTATATTAAAAAGGATAAAGATGATCTATACTAAAGTATGCAGTAATTTTTTTAAAAAAAATTTTTTTTATATTGAGAGCTAGATCACTTGAAATCCATTTCAGTGTATAATTTCAGAGTGAGTCCAGAGAGTCTGCCTTTGGCTTATTAGTCAGGCATTTGTACACTCCTCTTTTCCCTAGATAGTCTCAGCTCATGCTGTGTGTTGGCATAGTTATTAATAGTGCTGCTTTCATTCTCTAAAGTTGCCTATCACTATGCCATCATCACCCTACATAAGGCTATGAGATATGATTTAAATGAGTCATATATGCCTCATGGAACTCCCCCGATACCATGACAGAATTTTAATGGACTTAAACTTGAACAGGTGAAAAATAATGGGTAATTAAATTCAGCTACAATTCAGTTCCTAATACCTTAACCTTGCTCAAAAGACAACTGAGTGGGTCATGCCATCTACGATGTTCAAAGCAGATTGTGGAATTCTAATTGGTGGGTCAGTATTTTTCATATACTAGCTGAGAATATAAAACTGGAGTATATTATGTGTTTGTTCTTTAATTCTAAAAATCCCAAATAGGCTCCTTTGGTCCAAAGATTACATATAAGATTACTGAAATAGAGTTGCCCCCATCTTTAAAGTCCCACTCCTCCTGTCTCTCAAGTGTTCCTAATAGTTCATTTTATATTTCATGTACAAATAGCATGACTATTATAGGTGTACACTATGCCTTAACTTTGTAATTTATTAATATTGTAAAAGAGTGTTTCCCTCTCCAAACTTATCACCCAGCACATAAAATAGCAGATGGGACTTTTAAATTAGGGTCAGGATAAACAATGTTTCCAATAATGCAATCCTATTGAGTCAGCACCATTTTTGCTTATTATTAACTTTCATCTTTGGATATTTATTTAACTTCATTCACCCTCAGTTTTCTTTCTAGGAAATAGTGAAAACACCAATGTCTTGGGGTTTCTGAGAGAGTAGGAGAAAATAAATGTAAATCAGCTAATAAAATACATGGTATGATTCCTTTATAAAATCCAGGTGTTATTATTAGGGGGAAAATAAAGGAAGAAGAAAGATTTACTCTTTCTCTTGGAAAGTTTTTTAATAGACTTTACTGTTGGGAAGATTTAGCTTTATAGCAAACCTAAGCAAATGAACCTACATGGAACCATCTAAGTCACAGAAAGTCCACAGTTCTCATTAGGGTTCACTCACTCTTGCTGCTATACACCCTATGGGCTACAATGCCATATAGAGTAGTGTTTCGCCATAAAAGTCCTCTTTGTTTTGCCTGTTTATCCTTTTCTTTCCTTTGACCCCTGAAAACCACTCATCCCTTTACTGTTTCAATAGTTTTGCCTTTTACAAAATATCACAGAATTGGAATCATATACTATGCAGATTTTTCAGACTGGCTTTAATGTGCATTTAAGTTTCCTTCCTGTCTTGTCACAGTTTCTTAGTTCATTTATTTTTTAATACTATTCCATTTTCTGGTTGTACCAGAGTTTGTTTATCCATTCATACACTTAAGTTGCTTCAAGTTTTGGCAATGTGAGTAAAACTGCCACATACAAGGATGTGCAAGAGTTTTTTAATTTGTGTGTTCACGTGCATACACTTGTGTGTGTGTGTGTGTGTGTGTGTACATGTGTGTTTTCAGTTCCTTTGAGTAAATTCCAAGCATCTTGATTACTGGATAATGTAGGAAAAGTATGTTTAGTTTTGTAAGCAACCACCAAGCTTTCTTCAAAGTGGCTCTCCCACTCTTCCACTTAGCATTCTTACTAGTAATGATGAGTCTCCCAGTTGTACTACATTCTTGTCAATATTTGGTTTTGTCAATGTTTCTGATGATGTCTGTCTATCTAATAGGTGTGTCATGTCACTTCACTGTTGTTTTAATTTGCACTTTCCTGATGCCATATGATGTGTGATATATTTTTATAAGTTTGCCATTTGTAAATGTTCATTGGTGAGATATCTGTTGAGGTCTTTGGTTCATCTTTGATATTTTAAATTGCTAAATAAAATCATATATATTTTACATAGTAGTGGGGCATAATATGTTCAGACATAATATTTAAATCAGATCAAACATTTCTATCTCCTCAATCATTAATCATTGTGTGTGTGAGTGTGTGTGTGTGTGTGTGTGTGTGTGTGTGTGTGTGTGTGTGTATGCTATAGGAGATAGAACCCAGGTATTCTACTTCTGAGGTATACCCTCAGCACTATTTTTGTTTTGTTGTTCTTATTTATTTGTTTTAAAACAGGGTGTTGCTGAGAGTCTTTCCAAGTTGTTGAGGCAGGTCTTGAACCTACAGTCCTCCTGTCTCAGCCTCCCAAGTACTGTGATTATAGTCATGTGCCACCATGCCTGGCCTATCATTTCTTTATAGAGAAGACTTAAAATCCTTTAGCTTTCTGAAATACACAGTATATTATTATTTTCTATCATCACTCTACTTTCCAATAGCACACCAGAACTCCTTGTTCCTAGTTAACTGTAACCAAGTACCCATCGATTAATCTTTTCCAATCTATCCTCCCTCCTTACTTTTCTCAGCCCCTGGCAACCACCACTGTACTCTCAATTCTATGAAATTAACATGTTTATATTCCACATATGAATGTGATCATCTCATCTCTAGTTCCACCCATGTTGTTGCAAATGATAGGATTTCCATTCTTTTATTGGATGAATAGTATCCTATCATGTGTATGTATATGTTTTTAATCCATTCATCAGCTGATGGACAGTTAGCTTCCTTCCAGCTCTTGGCTACTGTGAACAGTGCTATAGGAGCATGTGAGTGCAGACAGAGGTCTCCTCAAGATACTGACCTCATTTCCTTTGGATATTTATCAGGGGTAGGATTGCTGGATCATATGGCAATCCTATTTTTATTCTTTTAAAGAAACTCCATACTTTTTTTCTATAATGGTATACAAATTAACATTCCTACCAACAGTGTGCATTTTTGCCCTTTTCTACACACTCTTGCCAGCTAGCCTATTTTTTAAATGGGTTGCTTTTCTTGTTTAATTTTGAGACATCTTTGTACATTTGTAGATAACAGCAGTTTATCAGATATGTATTTTGCAATTTTTTTCTCTCCTGGTCAATGACTTGTCTTTTTGTTCTCATCATGCCTTTCATAGACAAGAGATTTTTTAATTTTAAAGGAATATAGATTATCAATTCCTTTTTTCCTAAATTACATCATTGTGTCATTTTATCTAAAAAGTTATGGCCAAACCCTATATATTTCCTCCTATATTATCTTCTAGAAATTTATCACTTTTGTGTGGTATGTTAGGGCTGTGTTTCACTTCACTTTGGGTGTAAAGTCTGTATCTAGCTTCTTTTTTTTTCTTTCTTTCTTTGTTTTTGTTTGTTTGTTTGTTTTTGTTGTGTTTTGGATTTTGGGTTTCTTTTTTTTGTTTTGGGGTTTTTTTTGGTGTTAGATGTCCAGGTATTCTAGCACCATTTGTTGTTGAAAAGAGGAAAACTTTGTTTTGGAGATTTACCACTCAGCTTTCTTGAGGTATAATTGGTGAATACAAATTCTATACATTTAAAGTGTACAACATCATGCTTTTTGATATATGTATACATTGTGAAATGATTATTAACATATTACCATAGAAGAGAAAATTGTAATATTAATGAACAACAATAAAAACGGTAGTGAACTAAATGAATTCCTAGATGTCAGAAAAAATAGTCTTCAGTTCTTCTTTTCCTTTTTGTATTCCTTTGATTTCCTTCTCTTGCCTTATTGCTCTGGCTAGAGTCTCAAGTACTGTACTGAAAAGGTGTGGTGAGAATGGACAACCTTGTCTTGTTTGTGATTTTAAATGGAATTCTTGTAGTTTTTCACTATTCAATATGATGTTGGCTTTTGGTTTATTGTATATTGCTTTTATAATGATGAGGTAAATTCTTTCTATTTTGGTTTTCTGCAGTGTTTTTAACATGAATGAGTGTTGAATTTTTTCAAATGCTTTCTCAGCATCTATTGAGATGATCATGTGATTTTTGTCCTTAGTTCTATTTCTGTGATGAATTATGTGAATTTATTTGTGAATGTTGAACCAGTCTTGCATCCCTGGAATGAAATCAAATTCATGGTTCATGGTCTACAATTTTACAATTTTCTTGATATGGTTTTGACTGTGTATCACTAGTATTTGGCTTAGAATTTTTACATCTATGTCCAGCAAGGATATTGGTCTGTAATTTTTTTTCTTGAAGTATCTTTATTTGGTTTTGGTATTAAGGTGATACTTACCTCATAGAAGGGATTTGGAAAGAATCAATCTCTTTCTATTTCTCAGAATAATTTGTGAAGCCTTGGATTTAGTCTACAAAGGGTATATAGAATTCAGCTGTGGATCTGTCTGGACCTATACTTTTCTTTGATGAAAAGGTTTTTACTGCTATTTCTATTTGCTTGCAATTGGTCAGTTTAGGTTTTCTATATCTTCTTGGTTCAATTTAGGTAGCTTGTATGTATCTAGAAGGCTGTCGATTTCTTCTTTATTTTCTAATTTAATCAAAACTACACTGAGATTCCACCTAACCCCAACCAAAATGGCATACATGCACACATCTCTCGTTTAACAATTCCCCAATTCCTGCCCCATTCCCTCTCCCGCCTCTCTTCTCAAGTTCAGTTTAGTGATTGACTTTGATATAATTGTGAAAGTACATCATGAGTATTAGGGTGTTTCCTTGATCCCCTCCACCCCCCATCACCTTCAGTTAAGTCACCTTTGCTCATCTAAGGTTTCTCCTTCTTCTAGAGTCCCTCTTATGATCCACTTTCTCCACAGCTTCTGCATATTAGGGAGAACATATGATTTTTTACATTTTGTGACTGACTAATCTCACTTAACATAATGTTTTTCAGTTACATCCATTTCCCTGCAAATGACTTGATTTGGTTCTTCTTTATGGCTGAGTAAAATTCCATTGTGTACATATCCCATAGTTTTGTAATCCATTCATCTCTTGATGAACATCTTGGCTGGTTCCATAGTTTGGCAATTGTGAATTGTGCAGCTATAAACATAAATACACATGCATTCATCTGATACTTTGATTTTCGTTCTTTGGGGTAGATACCCAGAAGTGTTATTGCTGGATCATTTGGTAGGTTCATGCCCATTTGTCTGAGGATCCTCCATACTGTTTTTCAAAGTGGTTGCACTAATCTGCAATCCCACCAGCAATGTATTAGGGTTCCCACTTCTCCACACCCTCACCAGCATTTGTTGTTGTTTTTGTTTTTGATGATTGCCATTCTAATTGGCATTAGATGAAATCTCAAGGTAGTTTTGATTGGTATCTCTCTGATTGCTAATGATAATGAATGTTTCCTCATATATTTATTGGCCACTTGCATTTCTTCTTTTGTGAAATATCTATTTAGATCCTTTGCCCATTTTTTGATTGGGTTATTTTTGGGTTATTTGGGGAGGTTTTGTTTGTTTTTGTTTTTGTTTTCCATGGTGAGTTTCTTGAGTTCTCTATGTATTATAGATAGTAGTCCTTTATTGGAGAAGTATCTGGCAAACATTTTCTCCCATTCTGTGGGCTCTCTATTGAGGTTCTTGATAATTTCCTTTGCTGCACAGAAGCTCTTCAGTTTAATGCAATCTCATGTACTTATCTTCCTTTGAGTTGCTTGTGCCTTTGAGGTCTTGTGCCTATGTGTTGAAGTGTTGGACCTATGCCCTATTCAAGTAGGTGCAAGATCTCTGGCCTGACTTTCAGATCTTTGATCCACCTTGAATTGACTCTTGTGCAGGGTAAGAAAGTGGAGTTTATTTCCATTTCCCTGCATATGGTTAACCAGTTTTGCCAAAACCATTTGTTGAAGAGGCTGTCTTTTTTCCAGTATATGTTTCTGGCTCTTTGTCAAAAATCAATTGACTGTAGTGTGTAGGTTTGTTTCTGAGTCTTCTTTCTCTTCCATTGGTCTATGTGTCTGTTTTTGTGCCAATACCATGCTGTTTTTATTACTGTGGCTCTGTAGTATAGTTTGAAGTTGGGTATTAGGAAAAGAAGAACTAAAAGTATCCCTTTTTGCAGATGACATGATACTATACTTAGTAGACCCAACAAAGTTAACCAAAAAGCTTATAGAGCTGATCAACAAATTCAACAGTGTCTGGATACAAAATCAATCTTAAAAAATCAGAAGCTTTCCTGTATGCCAACCATAAATCTACTAAAAAAAGAAATCCAGAAAACAATTCCACTCACAATAGCAACCCAAAAAATAAAATACTTGGGATAAACCTAACCAAGGAGGTAAAAGACCTATATAAGGAAAATTATAAAAAGTTGAAAAAAGAAATCAAAGAAGTCTTTTGACGATGGAAAGATCTTCCATATTCTTGGATAGGCAGAATGAATATCATCAAAATGGCTATTCTCCCAAAAGTGATCTACAGATTCAATGAAAATCCCATTAAATTACGAAAGTCACTTCTCACAGACATAGAGAAATTAGTCCTTAAATCCATTTGGAACAACAAAAAGCCCAGAATAGCCAGAGTAGTTCTTAGCAACAAGAACCATGCAGGAGGCATCACCAATAAAAATTTTTAACAAATAGTCTTCAACTAGGAAATAATTGCACCAGGAAAGGTAAAAAAGGAAATAATTTCTTGATGACTAATGAACTCTGAAAAAATCCCATAGAATTTTGAAATTACCTATATTGTATTCTAGGTTATCAAGAACACCCACAAAATGGATTAATAAGTGGAACTACACTTAACCATACTTTAGTTTTATCTCAGAAGGAGGTTTTTCTAGCAATAACATGACATATATATATGTATATATATGTATATATATATATATGGTATTAGTTCTATGCTATTAAATATTCTTTATTATAGACTTCCATAAGGTGATTGCAACTTGTAAAACTTGCAGCTATACTAGGTTGAAGAAGTAGGCTGGAATGATGAGATGGCACTATTTCCATTTGCTTATGCATAAAATAGACAAATACAAAAGAATATAGATGTAGCTTTCCAGTATATTTGCAAAATGACTTAGATTTCAATGCACAATAGATTATATCATTCAACAATGTTGTATTTCTAGAGAAGGTTGAGTAAGCACTCTATAATATTCAGTATGAAATATTCAAAATTAATCTTTCTCATTTACTCATCTTTCAATTTACTTATCTTGCCTTTTGCTATCCCTGATCTACTATTAAATCTTTCTTTGAATTCTTAATTTCTGATATTATATTTTTGAGTTTTCTTTTATTTCTAATTTTGTTATTTTATTTCTCATGAAATTTAGAAATTAGAAAAAGTGAAATAACAAGTGGTCCAGGTCTAGGTGAGGATATTCTCAATTTCATGACTAAAATGAATAAACCAAATTATGTGATAACAAATTATTTTATATTTGAAAAATTTTATTGACTTTAGGATAATTTACGCACACCACTATAGGTCTAACATTTATTGCTCTTATTCCATTACCAATTATTTTATAGTTAAAAGCTTCCTTTTCTATACATTATTTCTTTCCCTTTAGCAAAATGTCCAGTCATTGCATTTTTGGACTATTTATAAACATTGGGCAATTTATAATGAGAAAAATGTGTAAAATTAATTTGAATTATATTAATTTTATTAATATTTAAATCAAATATATTTAAATATTAATACAATTTATATATTTAAATCTAATCCACTTTCTTCCTGAGGAGGGAAAAACAGAAAGTTTGAAGAAAGATCATTATGGGTGAAACTTAAAGAAAAAATTGAAGAAACTAATCACTAAGATGGAAAGAGAGCAGGGAATGTGAGTAAAGTACATGAGGAAGCCAGAAGCCAGATCTTTACATAATTAACTATGTATGAGAGCAAAACCACCCTATATATCATTAGAAACTGTTTGCAAGCTGGGCGTAGTGGCGCACCCTTGTAATCCCAGCATTTGGGAGGCTGAGACCAGAGGATCCGGGTTCATGGCCAGCCTCAGCTACCTAGTGAGGCCCTCCTCAACTTAGTGAAAGCCTGTTTCAAAAATAAAGAATAAAAAAAATAGGGGTGGGGTGTAGCTTGGAGGTAGAATGCCCCTGGGTTCAATCCCCAATACTGCAAAAAGAAAAAAAATTTTGAAAAAAAGAAACTGTTTGCAAATATAAGAATAAACTTGACCCATTTATATTTTAGGATCAATCTCATAACTTAAGCTACTATGACTTTAGATATAATGATATTTTCTTATGTACCCAAGGTAAAGGAATAATAATTTGCTAAGTAAATATTATATTGGAGTAATAACATCATCACTATAATTATTATCTCATTTAATCCTCATAAACATTCAATGCTAGTAAACTGAGTCCCATTTAGTTATGAATGAGTAGAATGGAGTTTCAACAGCATATAAACCTTGCCCAGTCACATGGCACAGTTGTGGTCAAGACTATGTTGAGATCCTGTGCTAAATCAGCATCATCCAATAGGACTTTCTGCACTGATAAAAGTATTCTGTATATTCACTGTAAAACGCAGTGCAATTGGCAAACTAAAGTTTAGATTTAATTTAATTTAATCAATTAAAATTTAAATGGCTTCATATCCCTTAAAGCTACCATACTAGACAATACAACTCTAAATGGTTCAATCTTACTAGTTCCTGGCCCTGAAAAGCTTTGTGGAGTAGTCAGAAAAATCATTTCAGTAACTCTTTCTTAGTGTTGAATATCACTCCTTGGTCTACTTTTTAATAGAAATCAACATTGTATATGGAAAAATGAAAACACTGATTTTTTATAATAAATAATATGATAAATAGCTTGCTTTAAAGTATTTTGCATGAAACAGAGAGTATATAGACAAAATGCATTCATTAAGTCAAAAGACAATTTCCTCTTTGTTAGGGTTTATGAGGAGGCCAGCTGCATACACTGTACAACATATTAGAGAAATAATACAAAAAAGAGAAGACAAGAGAGCTGCTAATTTTCTATCCAACTAGAAGGTGTGAAATGCCAGCATTATGCAGACAAACAAGGATACTAGTTGGGTCCCCTCTACTCTTCTGAGTCAAGCTAGCAGGTTGATGAGTAAGGAGGTTGGCAGCAAAAGATATTTAATATGATTCTCTTAGGAGCAAATGAGGTGACTCCTTTGCCCTGCCTGCTCTTCCTCATCTCAAATGATTCAAAGCAAATGTCAATGGGCAGTGACCAGTGTAAAGCTGAATGTGGTGGCACATGCCTGTAACCCCAGTTCTTATGGGGCTGAGACAGGAGGATGGAGGTTCAGAGCTAGCCACAGCAACTCAGTGAAATAAAAAATAAAATAAAATAAAATAAAAAGGGCTATAGGTGTAGTTTGAATGCCCCTGGATCCAATCCCCAGTATGAAAACAAACAAAAAAACAAGAACAACAACAACAAAAAACAACAGAGTATAAATGTATTCTTACTCTCTCTAGAAAGCCTCCCCAACCCTTTTTCTTATTTAAAACAAAAGAGCACTTCCTTTACTTATATAAACACTAGTGTTTTGTTTTATATGTGAAGCCCCAGAAAGCAAAAAACAAACTAATGTTTTACATATCTAAGAACACTTTGGGAAATAAAAAAGTTGCCTCTTCCCAAGAAAGTTTCCCCTTCTGGTGCATTATTCCACCAGAATAAATTAGAATTTTTTCTACTTGTTTTCTTTCCATATTCTTGACTCCTAAGTGATTGAGATTATTTAAAAAGTGCAAGCAATTCCAGGGCTTCACTTCTCTATTTCCTCTTCCGTGCTGATTGTGTTTTAGACTGGGGAAGTTCAGCTCAGTGGGCGTGGCTGAAGAATAGATTTTGATTGACTGCACAAGTGTTACAGGCAAGCATACATTACCAGGGACACTCAGGCAGCTTGATGTCAGACACACTTCTGAAAAGAGTGGTTGACTCAAGCCCCACCTATACAAAGCTCAGTTCCTAAAAATAGGTGCCAAGTTGCATCCTTAGGCTCCTGGCTAAAATAAATTCAGCCATCTCGTCTACTTTCTCCATAGACACTAGGGTGGAGCTGGCCTCCACTGTCCTGATTGCATTCAGGGGACTGGGAAATTTGCTGTCTGTGAAACAAAGGAGGAAACCATTCAGTGAAGAACTCTAAAGATAGATGACATTCCCACAAACTTGGGGTTAAGTCTAACTATTACAAAAGGTACGTGTAATATAGTCATTGATACGTGTGTACTTCCAAGGTTGTAAGATGTTCTTGCTGTTACTGGAGACCAGTGAAAACCATAGGTCAGTGGTAATAATTATAAAAGAAAATATTCAGTTGGCTTTTGTTTTATGATACTATTTAGCACCGATTTATAGGAAATTTAGGACTTTGTATATTAATCTCTTTGCCAAAAATAGCATTTTTTGTATTTAATATTGAAGAATAATGAGTCCAACTTAATAAACAGCCATGAGTTGAAATTATACCACAACTTATAGATAAATGAAAAATTGGGTTGTCTTCTATGAGCATAAATTGAATGAATATATTAAAAATATAAGCTGTATTTCTTGTAATTTAGTGACAGAAAGAATAAGCTTGAAATATTTTCAACTGTTGCAGCTTGCTCAGAAAAGTACAGGAAAATTATTCTTTTCCTGCCTTTGTTTGATTTTCTGGTTCTTGCCCCTGCTCATCTCCTCTGAGAGTTTTACCGGAGTAAGGATTAAAGAATCAGATTCTTACATGTTTTGCAGAATTAAGAAAAGCACTCCCATTTGGATCTGCCAGCTCTAATTATAATAACTACAAACTTAAATAGAGAAGACTGAATTGTACTTTAAAGGTATCATGCCCTATATACTGTTTCAAATAGATTTTATTTTTCTGTCTCTGATTGCCTGTGAACACCTTAATTTTGTCCTGTTGTGCCTTAAATGTTTAGATGTTAAGAGACTGAAGTGATTTGGGAGACACATTATAACAGAATCTCTTAAGACACCATCTAAAAGCAAGAACACTTTAAGATTACATAACACAGGGTATAAATTTAGCCGGCTGATGTTGAACTGAAAGATATTTTATTTTTACCAGAGCTCTATTTGGTCACTGACGAGCTGTAGGTTGTTTGAATTATTTTAAAATTTTATGTACAGCCTCCAAAAGACAAGTAAATATTTACCTCAACTACATTCAGAACCATGGATTTTAATATGAAAGCGTTCCTGCTTATAGTTTTGGAAGATTTTGCTAGTACATGGTAAAAGCATTAGGGAAAAACTAGAAAGTCCTGAATTTTATGTTGATGTACTTTTTTTCTGCTCCTCCATCTAGTCTTTGAATAGTTGTCCTTCCTACTAATCAACATGTACAAGAAATAGATTTATTTTAAAAAGTCAGTCAACATTTCATGTTTGCAATATAGCAAAGTGCCAGCTCTTGGAGGAAAGCGTAGTCTAAAGTTTGGACTGAATGTTTGTGCCTTCATCTAGTGTTGGACATCTTTAAAATACAGACTCATCAGCCAGCTGACAAATGAAAGTAGACATTCTTTAATGATCAAAGAGGGCTTTCCTTTAGAATATGTTCCTACAGAAATGTCAGCTCAGGCCTCCTGTCTCCTCAGTTTACAGAGGAAGAGGACTGTCTCCTTCCTTTAGGTCTGCTTTAGGGTGAAAACCCCACAACATTCATATATGATTTGTTGTTGTTTACAGAGATAACTTCCTGGCTATTCAATCTGTTCTAGCATTTGGCCTCTCTGTTTACATTTGCCACATTTGAGAATCTAAAACGCAACAGAATCCTTTTTACTTACCTGGAAAATACTACTTATGATGAGATAATTTGGATTCAGGATCTCCTGATGATAACTTTAGTTCTGGGAACTGATATTCCATCTCTCTCTCTCTCTCTCTCTCTCTCTCTCTCTCTCGCTCTCTCGCTCTCTCGCTCTCTCGCTCTCTCGCTCTCTCGCTCTCTCACACACACACACACACACACACACACACACACACACACCACGCACACACACTTACAACTCTGGGTATTACAAAAAACAATTTTGTCAGGCCTGCTTGATAGCTAGGAGTCATGTCTAGATTCTGTAATTTATAGAGCAGGCTAGACACTTAATAAGCGCCTGGCAGTGTAATTGCAAGATTTTGAATTGAACAATCTGTGGGGGATAGAACTTAATTGGTATTAAGTTGTCCTTTTTATTTGCTTTTCATCCCCTTTTAAAGTATTCAAGTAACACTTTGAAATTTAATTAAATTTTACTTTATTTTTCCTATTCCTGAAACAAACACTTGTTCATTTAAATCAGGTTCAATCCTTGCTGAGCGGTAACTTCAGCCTTTTCTAATTCAAGACTGACTTTTTTAGAACACTGATTTATTCCATGTAGGTGTACAGTCTTTATATGACTACGTGTAATGTTGTATTGCCTGTTTTCTGACTCTACATCTGATATCAGATGTTGTGTTTTTTCCTACAACAGGCAATTCTCAAACACCAACCAGGTGTCCTACCATTAAATTTATTTCTGATGCAAACTCCCAGGCTTAGCCAAGACTCCTTGGGTTGTATGCTAGTCATACAAGACTGCCTCCACTTTGGACACCAGCCACAAGTGGAGAGGTTGGCTACCAACACTTCAACCCAGCTTATTACTGATTCCAGAGTTCCTGTGACCCCTCCTCAAGCTTGATAATTCACTAGTGTGGCTCACAGAATTCAGGAGAGTGCTCTACTCACTATTACAGATGGGTTATAAAGGGTTAAATTCAGCAAAATCAAAATGGAAGAGATGCATGGGGTAAAATGTGGGGGGAAGGGCAGAGGCCCAGGGCTTCTTGAGACTGAGGAGTATCTATAAAAGGGTTTGTTGAGTTATTACAGATGCTAGCTAGCCAGGAAAAGGATCGGGTCCTAGGACAAGTTCTTCAAGTGCCAGCAGCAGACTAAATAGCAGCTAGAAAAATACCCACCAGATCTAGACCTAAGAACATTTTTATAATGAAAATTTGAGGAAGGAGATGATAAGTTATTTGCATTGCATGCACATTGGCAAGAGATAAGAAAAGTAGAATAAAAGAAAGCTTTTGGATAGATAAGGGGACAACTCATAAGGAGATGTACCTATTGTTTCTGGATTGGTTAGGGCTGTAAATAGGATGGATGGCACCCAAGAGTCAGAAACCTGGGTTTTAGAGTCAAGATTTTAACATCCATTTAGGAATGTGGAATAGTCCTTTGTTGGTTTGTCTCATAGCTATTAACTGATTTGCTTACCTTTTCTATCTTTTGTTGTCTGGTTGTTCCTTTAATTAAACTTAGAAGAACTCAGAAATTTTCCCTTATCATCACCTACCCAGAAATTCACCAAACTCACCAGGGACTTTAATGAAGGAATCCAACCTGCAGTCCTTCTCCCCTTCTCAGAGAGGAGAGCAGGGTTGAGGTTCTAATCCTCTCATCGCTTGATTGGTTTTTCTGGGAAACAGTCCCATGCTGAAGCTACCTCCCCCACTCCCAACCGCTACTTGTAATGAATCATCCAATCAATATATAAAATACACTATCAGGGGGAAAAGATCAAATATTTGCTATATAATATACCACGTATGCCCATAGTGTAGTTTTCTTCTTTGAAACACCATCTATAAATTCCAGATTAAAAATTTCACATTATTTATTTTCCTTATCATTTTAATCCACCTATTGCAAATTTAACTAACCTGAATATTTTTCTATTTTTAATACAATCAGTAAGAGTATGCAAAACATGTTATGACAATTAGACAATGAAAAGAGCGAAGTTTTATTTTCTTAAAACAAGATCAGCAAATTCAATCATTTGTATTAGTTTTTAGTATACTTTTATTGATGCATCATAATTATACATCATAATGAGGTTTAATTTTAATACAGAAAATGACATAGTCTCCATTTAAAGACTCTTGGGATATTGTGAGCCTAAAGGATGGCATAAAAATAATCTGGCAGTAAGCAGCACAGTAGGTAATCCAAATTCCTGGAAGAGTAGTTATACTTCTTAAAATATAACTGAGGAGAGAAGTAATTTATCACATAGATAACACAAGAATCTCAGTGGCTAGTTGGTTTAACTCCTTTAAGTTCCAGATTAAGAAATCAAACACTGGAAACTAACTGGTAACTCATGCAAGGTTTAAGTACCAAGAGGTAGAAACCAACTTGTCATTCTGCAAGTCTTCGTGCCATGTTAACCCACTCTGTGCCATGACCTTTGAGGTACATCTTGATGAAGCTCTGTTCTTCCAACAGCAGCCTTTTGGTGTCTGTATTTTGCATTTCATTTTTCTCTTAAAATTAGAACGCATTGCATGAAAGGAAATCCGATCCGCATAGTCTGTTAAACCCACAAGGTAATGATTAGTTTATTTTTAAATTTTACTCAACATTTGTGTCTATTTTGTTAGATGAGATCCACCCTAGCCTCAACTGCCCTGTCACTGGTCACTTGTCACTTTTCACTGCTCTTTTCAGCAGTGATCTTCAAGTAGATCTTTGCCTTTCATGTTTTTCCAATTGCATACAGGTTACTTCCTTCTTGCCTGGAGAACCACCTGCTTTAGGTATGTCTGATTGTAGAAAAGTAAATAATTGCCAAATTGCTCCAGGCATGCATATGACTTAAATATAGTGCTGAAAGAGTTTATTTCGAGAAGTTTCTTTTAGTTAAAGATCTGATGGCATCTTTCCCAAAAATCTGAATATATTAAGCAAGTATATTCCTAAATGAGTTAACTGGGTAGTTATCAACATAGAAAAGCAAATTTTTTTTTTACATGTCACATGTGTTCAAAAATACAACTTGACATTATAAATGGTTTCAAATTGCATGCTCAGTATTTTTTACAAGTCCAATAAATGTGGACTGACTATAAAATATTGTTCAAATAATATTATTTTATTTTTTAATTTATAGAGATGTAATTGTGTTGAAATAAATTGAAGGTAGATTTCAATTATAAAGTGTGAGGGCTTTTGAGAACTATGAACACTGAATTTTGATAAGACACATTTAAACCATTTAATTGCATTATAATTTCATGGGTAATTTATCAATATCTCTGTTGTTGACTTTTTGTTTGCTTTAAGTCAGCACTGTCATAATAAGAATTCAGATTTATGTTATCTAGCTAGTAAGCCATTTAGACAAATAATTATAAGTTTGTAAACAACTATGGTAATTAAGTGCTCTAGGGATACAATGAAAAATCTTTTTGTAAAGTTAAGGATCACACGTTGATTTATCTATTTTGTGCGTTGGCATCGTTGGATGTCTACTTAGGTTATATTATCAAGTAGGAATATTTGGGGAAAGGGAGAGAATAAAGTAAGTTTGTTCACATTAGTAAAGGATGCCAATTCCAACAATGAGCTTTATTTAAAATTCACTGCTTCTGTTTATGTTGCATCTATTTTTCTGGGCACTCTATAGGATGGAAGTCAGCTGTATCACTAGGATAAAATCCAGCAGCAGTCTCCAACAGGAACAAAAGGGACAGGGCAAGGGTTCCTTAGGGAAAACCAGCTAGCAGCAATCAGCAACTAGACCACTCCCTTCTTTCCTCTGCACCATCCTGGGTACTCAGAGTGGGAATAGGATTTCATTAGGGCTTTGACTTTTTTTAGGAGAAACTATGCTAGTCTTGAGTCCTGAGAGGATTCCGACACATTTATTTTTAGGGATGTAACTGTGTTAGTGCACTTTCAGTCACTGACTCATTCTGGAGTGGAAATAGTTTCAAGATTCATCATCCCTCTATCATCCAGAGCTGGACAATAGCCAAACTTTTACTCTGTAGGATTTCAGAGAAATGAGATTTGGAAGGCATGTGTCTGCATCCAAGGTATATGCTTTTATTTCTCAAGCGATCTACTCCACTTATTGTGGTTTTCAATTCAACACTACTCCACAGTTCCTCATGCTCTCCCCTCTACATACAAGAATACATTATCTCAAGCTTCAGTTTTTACCTTTTAATTTAATTTTTACCTTTTGATTTACCTTACAATTTCAACCTAACTGGTTGCAGCTTCTTGATTATATATAATTGAGGTACATTATTATCATTTCTTTTAGTTATTCTCAATTTTACTCTTTATTATAACTATATTATATATATGTATATACATATGCATCTTTTTTGTAAAGTGCAGATTTTTCTCCATTTCTTGATTATTCGTGTGTGTGTGTGTCTGTGTGTGTGTGTGTGTGTGTGTGTGTGTGTGTGTGTGTGGTACCGGGGATTGAACTCAGGGAATCCTACCTCTGAGCTACACTCCCAGCCCTGTTTTATTTTATTTTATTTTTTTAGTTTGAAATGAGGTGTCACTAAGTTGCTTAGGGCCTTGTCAAGTTTCTAAGGCTGATCTTGAACCTGTGTTCTTCCTGTCTAAGCCTCCAAAGTACTGGAACGACAGGCATACACCACCATGCCGGGCTTCTTTCCCATCCTTAAAATCCATTTGAATGTTCAAAGAATGATGGTTAGAACTCAAAAAACAAACAATATTCACAAAATCACCTTATAACGAAACCTCCTTTGTTCTTCACCTAACACTTGGGTAGAGAACTGAACACAGAATACTGTAGAGATTTGTATTGAGAAATTATAAAGCTAAACCTTAATAATAGTAATTAATAACAATAGTAGTAGTAAGTTTCCTATTGGATTATTCTTTTAGGTGCAGATATATAAAAGGAGTTCCATGGCATGATGTATAAAACTTCATTGTTAAAATCAACTTTACATTTTGATGCATTCTTGAAATCAGAAAAATTTCATAAATGATGTGCTATGTGTTCTCTCTCTCTCCCTCCCTACCTCCCTCCCCAACTTCCTTCATTTTTATTTCATTTCTATGAAATACCTCTGGAATATCTTCCTAGATCCCAGAACTATAACCACACTTGAAATATATGTAGTGCTCACCTTACCAGAATCACAAAATCATTATCACCCAGAACCAAAAGAGATTCTGAATGAACTCCACATAATACTTCCTTGGGAAACCAGAAATGCTGTCAGGTAAACACTAATGGGTTGAGCCCAGACTTCAGAACCAGCTGCCTGTGTTTTGCATCCTGGCTTCTACACTGAACTCTTGATAAATTGACCTTGGGAAAATTTAAAACTCTCCTCATTTCCTCATGTGAAAAATAGAAATGCTACTAGAATTTACCTCATAGGGTTATTCTAAGGATTAAATAAGTTCATATTTGTAAAATGACTAAAACATTAATGTCTGGCATATATCAAGTGCTAGAAAATCTCATGTGATTAATATCACTATTATTATTTAATATATAAAGTTAGTGTAACATAATAATTATTAATATATTCTCAGGGGGCAAGATAAGAATATAAAGTGCCACGTTTCTTTATATGCTGAATGTTCAAAGAGTAACACACTAGAAATTATTTAAGAAAGAAAATTGTCTATCTGATTTAATAGATTGTTCTATTGTTAAAGGTGCCCTTACTTTTTGCAGATTCACTCCAACTTGAATTAAATTTCTGTCCTCCCTGGAGTTGTTGAAAGCTATTAAGTGCCCTCTTTCTATTATAATTACCTTAGCACTTTAAATGAATCGCCTTTCTGTTACTCTTGGTGTTGTCAGCATCACATTACTTCAAGAAATTGAATTCTCTCACCACCCCAGCCCTAGTGAATCCAGTCTCTTGTCCAAAAAAGCTACTCATATTGGACTTTGTCACTACTTTGACCTAGTTTCTTGGGCTCAAAATTTACTATCTGACTGCAGTTTTCTTTCTTAGTCTCTTTCACTCTTCCTTGTGAATGGAGACTGATCTTGACCCTTAGTTTACATTCTCAGCATGTTCTGCCCATGGTCCCTTCCACTTGTGTTTCCTTCATCTCTCTCTGCCTTGGATCTACTCTCAGTGACCAGGTAAGGATGGAAAAAAATTTCTTATTCAAGAGGGAGACACTGAAAGATGAAAATGCTACACCTGATTTTATCATGAGAATCTGAAATAGAAAAAGACAAAAAAAAAATTCTGATAGTTGAAGAGAAAGCAAAATATAACAAAGCCATTGAAATAGTACAAAGCATCAGGTTTGAGGGTTGAAGCTGACCAAAAACAGGAATAAAGAATCCCAAGATATGATGGGGCCTGCATCAAACTACAGCATGCATCTCATAATAAAGGCCAAGATAATTTCAGATGTCTTGGAAATTCCTTACTCCAGATTTCAGGGGTAGTCTTGAGAGCTTAAGAGAGCTGTGCAGACCAAATGCTCACTCAGCCTGGGCTCTGCTCTCAGCATTAGCAACACAGCTTCCACTGACCACATGCCGCATTCTCTCTCATGTCTTGGTCTAAATCCACCTCACCTAACACCAATTCTATCTTTTCCCATAATATGCTATTTTTTTAGTTCCCATTCGCACACCATTGTGTGTGTGTGTGTATGTGTGTTTTGGATAAAGATTTGTGGGTTTGCACATATACTAATACTCAGAAATCATTTTACTCTCTTAACTCATTCCTTATATTTGTTTTTCCTGACAATCCCAGGTATTTTCTATTTTAATATATAATTGGGAAATTTGAGAATGGAAATAAGTTTGTGAGTAGCATTAAGAAAAAAATACATGTTGAATTTTTAAAGTTTGGGCAAAGTAAGGTTAAGACCTAATTACTAAAAATACACATTGGGTGTAACATGGATGAAACAGAATGGCTGGCTGAGCGTTAGGAAGGTGTGTATTTGTGTGTGTGTGTGTGTGTGTGTGTGTGTGTGTGTGTGTGTGTGTAAATGCATTTCAGGAGACCGATCACAATAGATATGTATTATTTGTGTCTGGTCTAAGCAGCTTGCCAACTCCAGGCTCAGGTTTGAGACTTTGTAAAGATTCATGCAGGCAGCACTGTAGAGCGTCATCATTTTGAATTCCTCCTTCTGTGATGCCTTGTGTTCTGGCAACCAAGTGTCAGGCTTGGTGAGGTTTATGACATTTTTCTGGGGCTCTACACTGCCAGTGAATGGGACATAGGGTTTTGTGCCACATCTGCTTTCTTTGGCAGGCTTCCAACTGAAGAGTGTACTGGGACACCCTAAAAACCTGCTGAGTGTTCATAAAACAGGAAGGATACTGCTTCTGATTGGATGGTGCTCCAAAGGAAAAGTGTGTGTGTGTGTGTGTGTGTTGGTATTTTCTATCTGTTCTTGGCTCACTGGGCTGAGGAGGCCAGTTATTGTCTTCTGGACTGAAATGTGATGAGGACATGAATGTATTTGGAGTTTTTACTTATAACACTTTTCTAATTGAATTCTGTAGCCATGTAATAACAGGAGGAATTTTCACAGAAATGAAATTTGGCAGAAAGCCCAAGTTTGACTGGTTTCACTTTCCAAGCAAACATTTTTGCAGTTCTAATTTTCACCTGTTCATGTGGTATCCCACTGAGCATTTTGGGTGATGAGCTGTACTTCGTTATGGAAAACTCACAGGGTCACAGTTAAGGCAGTTATTTTTGCGATCTCCTGGAAGCTCTAATTTGAAATTTCATATAACTTCTCTGTGTTACTTAATAAATTTGGTTGCAGAATTTAAAACTTGTTTTCTACTCTTTAAGAAAATTAGAACAGAGAAGGTAAGAAAAAAATGTCAACAAGAACAATTAAAAGATGGAAGTTGGATTTTGCAATATTATTTCAAGATTAATTCATTCAATAAATGCTTAATGGGCACCCACTGTATATAAGTCATCATGTTAAATGTTAAATACTTTTTATGCTAGCCATTGTAATCTAAAATACCAGCTTACTTCTTGGAAATCTAGGATATTTAGTTCCAGGTAGTAATAAAAATTTAATAACTGTTTATGAGCCAGCCATGGTGGCACATGCTTGTAATACCAGTACTTGGGAGGCTGAGACAGGAGGATCACAGATTCACAACTAGCCTCAGCTACTTAGTGAGACCCTCCACAATTTAGACTCTGTTTCAAAATAAAGTATAAAAAAATAGGGCTGGGGTATTGCTTGGAGGTAGAATGCTCCTGGGTTCAATCCTCACTACCACACACACAAAAAAATAATAACAACAACAATAATAATAACCAGTTCTACAAAAAGACTAGGTATGGCTCTGCCACTCACTATTAGCATATGCATATAAGTTTTTGCTTTTAGTACTGGGGATTGAACTTGGGGCATTCTACTTCTGAGCTACACATCCTCAAGTCCATTTTTTTTTTTTTTTTTGCTTTGTTTTGTTTTGAAACAGAGTCTCACTAAGTTGTGGAGTGCCTACTTAAATAGCTAAGGCTAGCCCTGAATCTGCAATCCTCCTGTCTCAGCCTCCCAAGTACTGGGATTACAAGGATGTGCCATCTGCTTACATATAGTTCTTAGAAATGCTTTGCAGTTCGACAGTTGCTGTGGCCCATACCTGTTATCCCAGTACTTGGGAGGCTGAGACAGGAGGATTGCAGAGTCAAGACCAGCATGCAGTAATTTGGCAAGACTCTATTTAAAATAAAAATAAATAAATAAAAAGGTCTGGGGTGTACCTCCCAGGTAGAACACACCTGTGTTCAATCACCAGTACCAAAAAAAAAAAAAAAAAAAAGCTCTTTAATTTTCTCACCCCACATGAAAGCCTGGAACATTCCTGGCTGCTGTGTGATAGCCAGTCTTCCATGCTAACACAGGCATGTTGCCATTTTATAAACTGATGAATGAAAGAGTCTTTGTCTGAAATCATGGTAGAAATGGCTGAGCAGCCTACTGGGTTTAGAGATAGAAACCGGTGCTGAGTTACTGGCAAGTGGCTGATAATCTACATCTATAGTTAAATATATAAAATGTTTAAATAAGTTTGAAAACAAATAAAAAGATGCTAACTTTAAAGGTATTTACATTTAATCCTTTAAAAACAGGAATGAAATAAGCAGCATAAACTTACAGGAGCAGGTTTTGAATCTGAGAGAAAAGAAATGCCCATGCTATACACTTTTAAGAATAAATAACTGTAAATAAATTAAGGGAACCTGCTTACTATAAACTCCATGTACATCTTAAGCAGGGAACACATTAAGTTATTTCCTTTCTTTGGACTGTTCCTAGTACCAGCTTATCATTAGGAATCTGACATCATCCCTTTCTTTTGAAATTACATGCCGCATTTATATGCAAAGGATATTTTAGGTCATATTCATGGTGACAGGGAAGAGTAACCCAGCACTTGATTGATCCAAAGTTTCGACATGTTAAAATTATTATAGCTTTAATTTATAAGCATCTTTGCTGTAAACTTTTAAAATCTTGTTTAAAATGTATATAACATTATCCAGTGTCTTTTCCAATTGTTAGGGATAGTAATCAGAAAGCAACTTCGACAGTACAAACATTTGAACAAGATGGTAGAACATGCCTGTAATCTCAGTTATTTGGAAGCTGAGACAGGAGGATCACAGGTTCAAGGACAGCCTCAGCAAGTAATGAGATTCAAAATAAAAATAAAGTAGAGATGGTGGTGTAGCTCAGAGGTAGAACACCCCTGAGTTCTATACTCAGTACCACACGAATACATTAGAGATTCTTACAGTTATGGTAAAAAAATAAACAAATAAGTAAAAAGTAGCCTGAGGGATTCTTAACAGTTTTGCTTGCCAATAGTAGATTTTTCTTCCTACTCTATATTAAATTATTAAAGACAATATTGTTTTCACTGTGTTCAAAGTTTTGTTTAGAACTTTTCTAAATACATCCCTACTTTAAAAGAATGAACCTACTTCCAGAAAAATAGGTCGTTTACTAAGTAGTGTTGCATACTTAATCATTTTTACTTTTTCTTATTGATTGCTTAGCTTTTCCAAACAGTGTTCAATAAAGAAATCAGATAGAATTAGTGTGGTTCTCTTTCTTTGATTTAAGTTTATCAGCCATTAAGTTAAAAAAAAGAAAGAAAAGAAATAGCAAAGTATAATACACTTTGTAGACTTGGGCAGAGAAAGCATTTTAAGTAAAGACTTAGTTAAGGTCATTAAAGATTTGTCCAAATTCTGGATTTCCCTAAGACAAAATTGGATTGATTTAAATATATTTTATTACTCAAAGGGAAAGTATGCTTAGCAGAAGAAAAGCTGATCACAGTTAGATGACTTGGACTTTCTTTTAGTATCCTTTCTCAATAAATCTCAGATGCTAACCTTAACAGAGTGGCAGAAGCAAGGAAGAAGATGAAGAATTGAGAAACTCCTTAAAACAGATCCAGATTCTGGCTGCTCCAGAAAGTGTTAGCACAGAAATTATTTAAGGTAGTGCCAATAAATGATTAACTTTCCTATCTATTCCTACATTCAGACAACTTAAAGATGAGACTGCCAGGAGAACATTTTTTAAGGCTGAAAATTATTAAAAGTCCACCTCTACTATATAGCTAATGTTTATTTTTTTATCTGTTGAAAATTAACAACACAAATGAAACTAAACACAACAGTTCCCTACACATGAACTAGCTTTATATAGAATTTTACAAAGCCTACCAAAGATAAAAGTTAATTATTTTAGGAAAAGATAGAGCTACAGCTCTCTAAGCTAATACACATGGGTCTCTATATATCAATGACCTACTTCTACCCCAGAATTAAGTCACTTTTTGCATATTATGCAGGCTCTGGGGGCTTAGGGTATGCGGGTGAGTATTTTGATCAATCTTTCAGAGGCTTTCTGTCAGTCCTGGATTGACCTTGCTCATTGTCTCTCCATGGCTGAAGGAGTGAGCACATTTGCTCCCTATTTCTCAAGGTTTCATTTCCACCCTTGGAAGCAAAAAGAAGATAATATTTTCCTTATAGGCCATTTCCCCCTTCACACAGAAAGGAGGATTTAGAGAGCAGAAAAGCACAAGAAAATTTAGGAAAAGCAGAAACGAAGCAGGAATTTCAAAACAGTGCACTGAGAAACAAAGGA
>PVLC010025787.1:0-23222 GCA_004027655.1 Graphiurus murinus | reverse complement strand
AAACATGAAAATTTGCTTTTTGAAGAATATAAAAAATATTTATAGGACATAAAAAGAGGCAACCATCCAGCATAAATATCAGTGAACTGTTAATAAAGTTCTCCGTGGCAAGATGTAAAGTGTTCTTGCTTATAATAATAAAAATATACTCATTATATTCTCATTTGGAGCTCAATCCCAAGAAATTTGAAGTGTGATTGAAGCCAGGCCAAAGTTAGCAGCAATACGTGAGTGTGCTTCCAGAGAAAGCTGTCTTATTTTTGTAATAACTCAGGGCAACATTTATAACCCTGCCCTAGGGTTCCTCATTTTGTCTCAGTGGGACTAGGCCATTAAGGTGGTTCTTTCCTCTGTCACAGAAGGAACTTTAATTATAGGTGTCAGAAAACCAACCTCATTAAGTTGAACTCAAAGGAGAATTATTGATCATTTCCATTAAAAATCATTTAATTTTAAATAGTGAAGTCATTGTACAAAACATCCAAAGGGAGTGTTTCAGCAGTGGCTTGATTCAGGAGTTTATAAGTCATCAGAATCATATCTGCTTTTTCCCTTGAGTCTTCTTATTCCTGCTCTCACTAAGTGATAAGGAAGTTGAGCGTGGGAATTGCCATACTTAAATCAGCTATAAAACTTGAGAGTCCTAAGACAATACTCCTTTTCCAAAATAGCCAATGTCATGATAGAGCCTCTGATTGAGGCATCCTGGGATATGCACTGATTACTGTGGCTGGAGGATGGGCAGCTCTTATGGTCCAGGTTGGAATCCTATGCCATGCCTTTAGTAATACAAGAGCAGAGACTCAGACAAACTATATGGAATGGATTTCCCACAGAAACTATTTTGTTTCCAGAAAGGAGGGGGGAAATATGCTGGGAAGACAAAAACAGTAGCTAGAATACAATGCTTCCTACTCTTGTCCCCATTGGTTGGGCAATTTGGTGGCCAGATGGAATATGATCCTTTGAGTTGCAGTTTATCTTTGCTCTGGAATTCATATCTTCACTAATAGCATAGGAAGTCTGATCTTCTGAGCATGGAATTGTTGGATTGTCAAATTGCGTTATCCAATATAATGTTTGTAAGACAAAGCTTTTTATGGCTTATCTTGGAAGAGAAAACACTACTTCTAAAACTTTGATTGTATCTCAGATGGAAAATATAGTGTTAGAATTTATCAATGGGATGCAAGTTAAGGTGCATCTTTCAATCCAGCATTGTATGGTGGAGTGCTTAATTAAATTGGATAAAAAACATCGCATAATATTTAAGATTGGTAGAAACTGCAAGGCAGGGGTATTGAAGCAAGGGGTTCAGAAGAAACTTAGGACATAACTAACAGTTTGTGATTTTTGACAAGTAGTTGATGAATCTTTCAGGAAGTTTCTGCAATGAACAATCCAGTTGTTTGCTTGGGCAGGAAACTCAGAGAATAGAAGAGTTATGCAAATGAGGAAAATGCAATCATAGTTGCATTAATGTAGACAGTAAGCAATGGAATAAGAGTCATATTAAAGTAGACAGTAGGTAAAGTAGCTTTGTTCCTTGCTATCTAAGCTGTGTGTGGGAATAGATAGTTTGAGTTCTCAACATCTTTTGGCCTAGAAAATTGACAACCTAGTATAACGATATGTTTTAAAAATGATTTTAAATGGCAAACACTCATACACGATAATACAATAATTTATCTAATTAATGCTAAAATATGAAAAGGATAAAAGTAAAAAAAAATAAAGATATAAAGGCAAAGTATCTTTTTTGTATGTGTGTATAGTACAGGAGATTAAATCCAGAGTCATTCTGCCTCTGAGCTACACCCCCAGTCCTATTTTATTTTAAAACAGTGTCTTGCTAAGTTTCAGGGGGGTCTGGCTAAATTGCTGAAGCTGGCCACTATCCTGCAATCCTTCTATTTTAGCCTCCCAAGTACTGGGATTATAGGCATGTGCCACCATGTCTGGCTCTAGGTATCTTTTTAAAATGTGAGTAAATATGTTTTCCATCGGTATCCATTCAGCTATTTTAAATAAAGATTATTATAATAGAGTAATATTGAAACTTTTATACCCTCTATTATTGAGAAGATGTGTTTGGAACTCATATGAATCTTCCCCTTATTTTGGTGGGGTGAGTCTATTTGTTGCTGTCTTTCTGGAGCAGCTTCTACCGTGGAGCTCTGTCCCTTGATATTATTGAAAAAAAATCCTTCTTTCTCTAGTAATCTTTTACTTTGGGGGGTATCGATCTAAAAACACAATCAGAGAGAGGGGGGGGAAGAGAGAGACAGAGAGAGAGAGAGAGAGAGAGAGAGAGAGAGAGAGAGAGAGAGAGAGTGTCAGTCTCCATAGAATAATGATGTTTATTGGGGAAATTGCAGGGCATTGCACTGGGGATATGGCTGCCATAGTAAATTATGGGTATATTCAAGAAGTTGAAGCAAGAGAAAATTTTGAAAGCAGCAAATGGGGAGAATTACAACAGCTATTTTGAAACAATATTTTTTGGCCACAGAAATTAATAACCATGTGGTGTTAGTTTGAAATTGAATAGTTACTGCACAGAGGTCCTTGTAGAAATATTTGTTGTATAAGGTTGTGGTGGCTACCAGGGTAAGCTTGTTTTTTTTTTTTGATAGTTAATACCAGACAATTATGTGTAAGAACTGTTCGTTTGTACTCATTTTTTTAGGGCTGACATAAGTGATTCAGTTTTCAATTCTGACATTTTCGCATTCCTTTTACAGCGGTAAAGGCATGAGCCTCTCTCTTTTTTCATATTGATTACTTTTGTTCCACCTTATATGATACACTTTCTTTTTTTTTTGCGGTACTGAGGACTGAACTCAGGGGCATTCTACCTCCAAGCTATACCCCCGGCCCTATTTTTTATTCTTTATTTTGAAACCGGGTCTCACTAGGTTGCGGAGTGCCTCACTAGGTAGCTGAAGCTCGCCGCGAACCCGGATCCTCCGGACTCAGCCTCCTGAATGCTGGGATTACAAGCGTGCACCACCACGCCCGGCTTGATACACTTTCAATTAGGTTATCTTACAGGGTCAGAAAACTCAGGATGGTGATGATGATGATGATGATGATGATGATGATGATGATGATGATGATGATGAGGTACTAGGGATCAAATCCATAGGAATTCTACCTCTGAGCAACAACCTCTAGCTCTTTTTATTTTCAATTTTGAAAAAAGAAAAAAGGGTCTCCTAAGTTGCTGAGGTCATTGCTAAGTCGCTGAGGCTGGCTTTGAAACTGCAACCTTCCTGTTTCAGCCTCCTAAGTACGGAATTTCACGGATGTACCACTATGCCTGGTAAATCATGACAATTTTGATACTGCTAATGAATTTCTTTGTACTCATGCTGTACTTTGAAATTCTAAAAATAGAATTTAGTTGATGAGAAGATGTTACCTACTCTATAAGTATGAACTGTTGTGTATACTGTCAGAGAATCTGGAAGCATAGCTCTTGGATTAAACACACAAGGCTATAGTGTAAATAGAGATAACTTCATTGGGAATAAGTTCTCTCTAACAATGTTTTGATTGTCTTTTCTATTAGGTGATCTACCTGTAGTCTTCATGTCATCTCTATTTTTTTCTTCCCTCTGCCATGCATATTTTAGGGTCCAGTTCCTCTTACTTAGGTCCTGACCTGACCCCTTGGCATCTTCACATTGTCATTACAACAACAGTTCAAAATAAATAAGGAATGGGGTACTTCCTTCCAGGGGGAGCAATTGCTCCAGACATGGAAACTTGAACTGAAATAGAAGTATTGAAATTCAATGAGCCATCAGGGAAGGTTCTGACACTTTCCTGTGTTTAGAGAAACACCACTCTTCTTCTTTCCAGAGGATTAGTTGCACTCAAAAAGCAATACCCTTCTCTCCACACTGAAGTTAACAACATGGCAGCTTTTGACACCTAAGAGTGAAAACTTCTCATCTACAGTGTGTGAATTTCTCATATAGAAAGTTGTTGAGAAAAACTCCACTAATTCAGACTCTTCAAGTGTCATTCAGAGTGTATGTATTGCTCAAATGGAGTTTCTTCTTTCCTGGGTAAAATGCACAAGCACTTACATGAATCTCCTGACACACAGGGAAGGAAAGAGAGGAAAGTAAGGGAAACCCAGAAGCATGAAAATATTTTCTGAATGCAAAACAGTGACAAGATTGGATTTATCAGGAAAGAGCTTGTCAAAGAAGAATTGCATCTTGACAAAGTTAAAGAAATACAGAATACTTTATTCAAGGCTACTGCAATAGGAAAGGGAGGCTAGAATCCAGAGTAAGGGTCCCTCCCACTCTATGGTTCAAGTCTACTGAAATAATTTAACAGTAGATTAATAGGAGAAAGGGGCATAAATGTTTATCACATGCATGGAGGAGTTATATGGGAGTGATTACCCAATAACCCAGTGAGATTCAGCGATATATATTCTCCTCTTCATGGGGGGGGCGGAGGAATGGGGATATAGGCAATTTAGAGAACTTTTGGAGGAAATCAATAGGAAGAAGAATAGATAATAGCCTGAGACAATGTACCTGTGGACTCTGGGGCAGGTGGTGACAAGTTATGCGAAGATGAGGGGCAAAAATGTTCTGGGTACAGACTGTCTTATGATGCCCATAAAGTCCCTCAGGTCATCCCTCAGTGCTACCCTTGGAAGAAGAGAATGAAAATGTCTGCTCATGGTGACTTCTCTGGTGATTAATTTTCCCTAGATAATAAGATTTTGGGGAAGGAATTTAAGATAATTGCATTTCTTTTGAAAGGATTCCTTCAGTCAGATAAGTGAAGTTCATGGAGAGTCACTCCCTGCACAGGGGCTGGGAGGGGAGCATTGAGGAGGGTAAGAAAGACCTTGATCCTAAGGCAGCTGTAAGGCTTTCCTATGTTATTTCTTTTATATTTAAATTTGATTGATTGAATGAAGTACTGAGGCTTGAACTCAGCCTGCTATACCACTAAACTATATCCCCAGCAGTTTTTATTTGAAGACAGGATCTTACTATATCTCCTAGATTAGCCTAGAATTTATGATCCCTCTCTCTTCAGCCTCATGAGTTGCTGCAATTACAGATGTGCACCACTGTGTCCAGACTTCCTATGTTCTTTAATTCAAGTGCTCAACGTATCAAAGTATCTCTCCTTTGGGGTATCATTTTCTGAGCCCAACACCAGTGTGAGCTAAATTCTGCTGAAACACAGTGCTGGAGAAATTTTAACACTTGGGTTGGGGATGGTTTGACAGGCCACCTCTATTTTCTAGTTGGCCTTAATCATAGGAAAATTAACTTTTTCTTATTTTTAAGGCAGGAGAGTTTTACAACTTGAAACAAGACACCTTCTGTCTTTGAATGTTCTTAGACAATCTCTAAAGAGGCTAAAGATAGGGAAGCTATCTTCTTTGATGACTGCATTTCTAAGACAGAGTTTCTAGGTCCTAGATAAAGATATTTCTAGGTTGTAAAATGGATGAGAGTCTGTGGGTGTAACTCAGAAGTAGAATGGCCCTGGGCTCAATCTCTATTACTATAAAATAAATAAAAATATACTCAGAAATTTTGTCATTTAACAGGATAATGTTGCTGATCAGTAGCTTTAAGATATCACCATTCTACTTTTCCCTCTTGTCGACACTTGGACAAGCCCACAGAAACGAGGAACCAAATTGTCCAAACATCTACCCACAAACAAGAACCCTTATTCAACCTAGTAACACCTTACCCACAGTAACAACCAAGGCCACTTGCCCCTTCCTTCACTGACACTACTCCCAACCAGATTTGGGAGATGTCTAACTGTATTAAAAATCTTATTATGTGATCAATAAGCATTTTTATACCTTTTTGGTGATATGTGATATCATAGGCTTGATTTTTCATCAGTTCTGTTTGTGAGGTTTATTCTTCTCTTTACAGGGAGCAGGGCAACTAAAAAACAAACTCAATGGAAAATGGAAAAGGGGAGGTGGGGGATCTATAAACACACATCACCACTTCACACTTCAGTGGCCAAGAAATTGCAAGTGCCTTTAACCATGGCCTGTTTCATGCCATAACCAACATCCAGAAAGAAAAAGTGAAAAAACAAAAAAAGATCATTCAAAAGAGAATCAGTTTAAACACAATTGGTGCTGATTTTGTATATTTGAAGTTTTCTACATTGTTGTTGAATTTTGGTTCATCTTCCTTTCTGTGTATATTTGGTTCTTATAAGTACAAATTCCAGTCATGTGGGATAGTGTGATCCAAAGGTTTATTACTATACAGGACAATAGTTTAAGTCCTATTTTTCTCTTTGTTCTGTTGTTATGAATATAATGAATTTCAAAGAATAGATGGCCTATTGCTGACTAGAAGACAAATGCTCTGTTGCGATAGTAAAGTCAGAACATCTTATGCATCTTCTGAAAGATTTAGTCAAAGAATTGTCCCTGTGGGTAGTGAACATCTGTTTTATTTAGCTTCCCCTTTTTCAGTTCTCTGATAACAGAACTGATTTTCCTCTGAGGAAGGCTTTCCATATGTTTCAACAGAACTAAGTCCTTTAACTTCATAAAATTTGTCCCAAACACAGAGGAGGTTTTGAAACTCAGATTTGGATTATGAATGTATTTTATCCTCCTGAATCTAGTCATAGATTTAGAGATGAGCCCATGGCCATCCAGACTCCTCCCTGAGAAATTTCTGCCAAAGTCTTTAAAATGATTGCATCATTCATCGGGGTGGCCAGGTGGGTAGTATGTGCCCAAAGGGCTGTAACAGGTGTTTGTAGATCTCTGAACGTAGATACTTTGGAAGATAGAAAGACACATAGCACTACAATGGAATTCCTGAAGGCAGTTATCTGTGGATGTTTCATTACTTAAGCCAATGAATTCTCTTTTTGTTCCTAAGCTAGTTT
This sequence comes from Graphiurus murinus, assembly GCA_004027655.1. NCBI lineage: Eukaryota > Metazoa > Chordata > Mammalia > Rodentia > Gliridae > Graphiurus > Graphiurus murinus. The sequence goes on along the minus strand of PVLC010025787.1, from coordinate 16,295 downwards.
GAATTGAGTTGAATTTCCATTACTGTAACCAAAAGCCTAAACTACATATAATATACAGTGTCATGAAAGAAGTATTAGGTAAGTGATTTCATAACTTATTGTCCAAATAGGACACTTTTTTTAGATGCTGTCAAAGATCCTCCCTTTTTATTTTTATATATATTTTTATTGGTGAATTGTAATCATATATCTTCATGAGATGCAAGATGGTAGAGGCATACAAGAACACATCACCCATTTAGCCCTTACTCAATTCTCACCTCATTCCCTCCTCCCTCCCTCATTCTCATATTCAGCCTGGAGATTGACTTTGATATGTTTATGAATGTACATCGTGTGTTTTCCAAATAGAAAGGGGTACTTTAAAAATTCTTACTGGGCAATAGTTACTTTACAACAGTTTCAGCCCAAACAAGTCAGATGAGAACCCCAGTAATTGGGATTGTGTGATTCCATATAGCACATTATCTAAGCCTTGTAATATCATCTTCTGTGCCCATAAGTGTTGTATTCGTCAGCATTTTCACAGCTATAATCCAACGATTTGACCACATAATTTAGAGTAAGGAAGATTTATTTACTCACAGTTTTTCTTGGAGAAATTAGGGTGCAGTTCATGTGGGGCCAGAGACTGTGGATCTCAGGGCCTGGAAGCCACAGGAAATAAAGAGGGGGAGAGGTCAAGGCTTTGGTCTCCGATCATGGAGACTGGAAGCAAGAGAGCAAGTGAGGAGATGAGGGACCATATATAATCCCCAAGGCCACAGCCCAAGGGACCCACCTTCTCCAGACACACTCCACCAGCCTGGGCCACCACCCAGATAAGTCAATTACCATGGATTTATCCACTGCTTAGACTACAACCAAGCTCCCTTCCAATGTAAGGGCTGGAGGGGAATTCTACTCCCAAACTATTACTCTCTGCCCCTGGCCCCCAGACCTCCTGGTTACCTCACAATGCAACATGCATTTAGTTCAAAATACAATGCAAGAGTTCTCAAAGTCTTAACAATTCCACCATCACTCAAAAACCCCAAAGTTCAAATTCACCTGTAAGACTCAAGGCAAATTCTTGTGAGCTCCTGTAAAAGAAAATGAAGATCAGAATTAAAACGCACGATACCTACAGCCAATGTATTATGGCAAAGAGTAAATATTTGCATTCTCAAAGGGAAGAATGGGGCCATAGAAATAAGGAATAGGACCAAAACAATATCAAAATCCAGCAGGGCAAGCATTTACTCCTGGGGATCCATTTCTGGCATTCGGGGCACAGGGTAGTAAGATGGTATCTTCAAAGGGCTTCGGAAGCACCTAGCTTGATTGAAAGGGACAGTATGCTCTCACTCTTCCAGCCTGGCTGCATGCTTTGCAGCTTGCAGCCTTTCCTTCCAGTCATTCCAAACTTTTTGGCTTTTCTAAATCTTTTTTTTTTTGTTTTTTTTGTTTTTTTACAATCTTGGCTTCACCCTCAGTGTTTCACAAATTGCCCCGTTTGGGCCTGCTTGCAGGGTTTCTGAACCTGCCACATTGCCTGACTTCCCAGGCCTTCCTTTGAAATCTTGGAGGAAACCTCCATGCCGCCCCTCCCCCCCCCCCTTTTTTTTTAGCAAAGCCAGCATTACCTGAGCACCGAGATGGGCTGCCAACAGAAAAGGTAGTCAGATCCTCCTTAATCATTACTGCTGGGGCATTTTCAAACACAGCCATTGGGCTCTCTACATCCAGGCGGCCCACATCCACCTGGGCTGCCCCTGGCTCCAACTCCATCTGATGCCTCTACTATGGCCATCTCTGTCTCCTCCTCCCTGACGTCCACCTCTTCCTCCTTCCTTTCAGCCATCTTATGTCCTTTTACAGTCTCATATCTCTGGTCCCTAGCTTTACACATGCCTTTCCAGCCAAACTACAAATCTATAAGATCTTTCTGCTTTACTTTTTACTGCCAAAATTCAGTGGGCAATTCACTGAATGTGGATATCAATATCCACCATGCAGTTCGGATATTTTGCTGCTTTGAGATTTTTTTCTGCCAGTTTAATCAGTCCATCATCTCTAAATTGGGCCTCACACAAAGTTCCAGGACATGGACAAAATGCTGATAAGTACTCCATTTCCCTGTGAAGTCCTTTTTGCCCTCCACAATCTCCTGAGTACAGTCTCTACCATCTGTCTGCTTTTATAGCTGCATTCTGACCCTTCTAACTTCCTCTCACAAAACAGCTCCAAAGATTCACAATCCACACTGTCAGACTTGGTTTTAGCCATAACCCTACTCCTCTAGTACCATTTTTTTCTATTAGTCAGCATTTTCATAGCTATAATCCAAATACCTAATCACATAACTTAAAGAAAGGAAGATTTATTTGCTCATAGTTTTCCTTGCAGATACTGGAGTTCAGTCAATGTGAAGCCATGGACTGTGTATCTCAGGGCATGGCAGCAGCAGGAAGCAGAGAGAGGAGAACACAAGGCTTTACTCCTCATATCATGGAGGCCAGAAGCAAGAGAGCAAGTGAGGGGAGGAGGAACCACGTATAATCCCCAAGGCCAGAGCCCCAGGGACCCACCTTCTCCAGCCACACCATACTAGTCTGGGCCACACCCAGATAAATCCATTGCAATGGACATATTCACTGCCGAGATTACAACCAAACCCAGCTTCCAAGGTGAGGGATAGGGGGCATTCTATTTTCAAACCATTAAAGGTGTCTATCAAATGATTTGTAAGTTGGGAGAGAGCCTAATTTACAGATAAATGTCCTAGATTAATGAACAAAAACCATCTGTTGAAGTAGGGAACTCAGAGTAAAGAGTAGACAGGTGATTGGCCTTACATGTCATGTATGTGTGCCTGTTGGCTGGCATGTAGGTTCACTTTTTTTTTTTTTCTTTTTCTTTTGGTATTGCAGATTGAACTCAGGGGCATTCTATTTCTGAGCTATACCCCTCGGTCGTTTTTTTTATTTTGAAAGAGACTCTCGCTAAGTTGTTGAGAGCCTCCTTAAGTTGTTGAGGCTGGCCTGGAACCTGCAATCTTTCTATCTCAGTCTCCCAAGTCCTTGGATTATAAGCATGCACCACCATGCCCAGGTAACAATACTTCATTTCTGTCTCCTTACAGAACCTTTCTTTGCTCTTTACATAATGATCTGCTTAGCAATACAGTATAAAATATAATTATTCTAAGGAAATCTAGCTGCCAGGATAGGTCTTCTATTGCCCACCTAGGCTATGAAGATATCTCTCTTTCTTCTTCCTTCTCCCTCACTCTATTTTTTTTTTTTTTTTTTTTTTTTGCGGTATTGGAGATTGAACTCAGAGGCATTCTACCTTCAAGCTACACCCCCAGCCCTATTTTTTATTCTTTTTTTTTTAAAGGGTCTCACTAAGTTGTGGAGTGCCTCACTAGGTATCTGAGGCTGGTCTTGAACCCAGATCCTCTAGTCTCAGCCTCTCAAATGCTGGGATTACAAGCGTGCACCACCATGCCTAACTCCTTTTTTTTTTTTTTTCTGATGTAGGAAATCATTCTTCCAGGTTAACTATGGGGAAAAAAAAAGTTAATGTAAGTTCATGAGAAATCCCCAAATATTTATGTTTTGTGACTTTAGGAATATTCACTCATTAAACTTAGATCAATCAGTTATTACTTAGATAGTAGTAACCAACTGTTACAACTGAGGAGCCTAATTAATTGATAGCTTTTCTAGAAACCTATATATACCACGTTTAACCTAGAGCCCTTTCCCTCTCACTGCTTGGCAGATAACAATGTTACTTCAGTGAATTGAACTTTTCACATAGTCCTGGCTCTACACTTTCATTTCCAAGAAGCATTTATCAGGCCATTGGATGGTGAAGGAATGAACGTCGATACAGTTATTTGGAGACATGGGCTCAGGTCCTAGCTTTGCTGCCAGCAAGACCTGCCACTCAAAACAGCTGATGTAAGCCCTTAGGAGATTTCTGTTTTACAATCTGTAAAATGAGGATCGTGGATGAGAGAATTTAGATTTCTAAAATTCTTCATTCAGAATTCAAAGCAACTTCATCTCAGGAGGATAGATTCCATAGCACAGCGCTTTTGTCAGTAATTACTTGGAAAGTCGTGTAGAGAAGCATGCTACACTGAATAATGGCCCCCAGAGATATCCAGAACAGAATTCCTGGATGCTGTGAATGTGATTTTACAGAGTAAAAAGGACTTTGCATCTGTGATTGAGTTAAGAATCTTCAGAGGGAAAGATTATACTGAGTTATCTGGGTGCGCACTAAATGTAATAATAAGGTTACTTGTAAGAGCCAGGCAGATTTAACTACAGGAGAGGAGAAGGATATGTGACTTTCCTGCTGGCTTTGAAGATGGAAGAAGGGGCCATGAGCTATATGATGCAAGGAATGCAGTGCTAGGAGCTCAAAAAGAACAAGGAAGTGGGTTCTCCTAAGAATAATGAGTGCAACCCTATCAACATCTTGATTTTACACATCAGATAAAACTGTAAGACAATAAATTTGTATTGCTTTAAGCCTCTAAGTTTGTAGTAGTTAGTGATAGAAACACAGGCAAATAATCCAAGGAGAACAGTGAAGTCTTGTTGACTTTAGCAGGCCTGCAGGCGAGGACGCATTGGAGATAGTCTGTTAGGAATGGGAGTTGAGAGGCTCTGATTGCTTTACTGTCATCTGTCTGCAGTTTCCACCTTAGAAGACAGCCAATCTGAATATGCAGAAATAGTTTTGTAACACTTGTATTTTCTGATTTTATCTGACTGTTACATTCTGATATGGAGCCTTTGATGTATGCCGATAAGTTGCTCTTCAGTTTTGAAAGGGCTTTCCTCATCAGTCACAGTGGCCAACAGACAGCAGCCAGTTGGATGTACATGTACCTGTGAAGCAACTTCAACACTCTCTCATTGGTCTCTACTCCAGTGGCTTCTAGGCTATGGCATGTACAAGAATGAGGAGTTTGTAAATTCACACAACTGGATGTCAATATGAGAAACCCAATCAGAATTCCGTTAACATGCTTATTTTTAAATTCTGCCACAGAGATTATGACATATAGAAAAACCTGAATGAAATTGACTTGCTGAGTCACTGTCATTCATGATGTAATTCGAAATCCTCCCAAAATGTTCCTTTTTATGTAACGTTTGACACACTTTTGGTTCATTCTTTGTCGTGACACTCATTCTTCTATTTTTTAAATATAGGTGAAGTCACTCCCAAAAGGCATGGAAGTCCTTCTTAAAAGACATCAAATAATGCTAAAGATAAGATTCATTTCTAAAATGCTGACTATCTTAGGAAGTTTCTAGTGTGTCTTAGGTTAGATGGCATCTCATTAAATTTGATGTAATCTGTTTGCTGACTGGAAAGACAGAAAATGTTGCTGTTCTGCCCCAACTTACAGAAACACTTTTTTGGGGGGGGGACTGGGGATTGAACCCAGGGTCATTCTACCTCCAAGCTCCAACCCCGGTCCTATTTTTTTATTCTTTATTTTGAAAGAGAATCTCACTAAGTTGCAGAAGACCTCATTAAGTAGCTGAAGCTGGCCACAAATCTGCAATCCTCCTGTTTCAGCCTCCCAAGTACTAGGATTATAAGCATATTTCACCACATCTGGCTTGCTTTTTAATTTTTTTTTTTATACTGGGGATTGAACCCAGAGACAATCTACTTCCAAGCTACACCCCTAACCATTTTTTTTTTTTGGTACTGGGATTGAACCCAGGGGCATTCTACCTCTGAGCTACACTCCCACCCCCAGCCCTATTTTTAATTATTTATTTTGAATCATGGGCTCACTAAGTTGTGGAGGGCCTCACTAAGTAGCCAAAGCTGGCTGTGAACCTGTGATCCTCCTGTCTCAGCCTCCCAAGTACTGGGATTACAAGCTTGTGCCACCATACCCGGCTCTTGCTCTTCAATTTTTAAGGATGATTTAGAATCTTCATTTTTCACCCCCACTCAGACTTCTCTCTTAACTGGGTATACCATTCATTTCATTCAAGTATGTATATAAGATTTTTTTTTTTCTAAATGAGCTAAGGAATTTAACGATGTCAGAAGGAAAAGACACACTGATGGCCTCTGCATCAAGGGTATTATGAATAGTACATCTCCCCTGCACAATCATCAATAGCATTTCATTTTTATTTATGTTACATTTTAGGAGCATTTTATTGCCATTAAAAGTTACTTCATGAGTGTAGCTGGTGTGATAGGAAGGGATAAACTTTCATATTTTTACTTTATCACTTCAGCATGATTGTATTCATTAGTATTTCTGCTTGAATAGAGGAATAGACATACAAATAGATATTTCCAATACATGTGGTCATTGCCTGAAAACAGAACAGAGACTTACAAGGATATCATAGAGTACAAGGACAAGGGAGGGCAGTTGAGGCTTCTTGGAGGAGAGGGTAGTTAGCCTGAGCCTTGAATGACAAATTGGAGTTACCCCTGGAGAAAGGAGTGTCCTGAGGGAGGGGAGGGGTGACAGGGAGTTATACTAGGAAGAGGAATGAGCACAGACAAATGAACAAAGGCATGATGTGGAACCAGGTGTAGATTTAAAATTATTATCAGTTTTGTGTCACTAGACTATAAAAAATTAAGAGAAAAGCAAGAAGAAAACCCTATTCTTTTGGTTTCTTCCAGGTAGAGGAATATCTATTGGTGTAATACTCTTATATTCTACCACCTACTTATATGTACCTGGTGTGGGTGGGGTGATTTTCCTGGGTTTTGACAGAAAAACTAGAATATATACCCTTTCCGTGTTCTCTCATTTATTGGTTAGGAGCCAGCTCACTAGCAGACTAGATGGGTTCTCATCTGGTTTTCTCCATGTCTTACTTCACAGAGACAAATTTTAGTCCTAAGTCAAGGAGGGTTTGGGCAGTAGAAAAACTAATAGTTTTGTGGGGTTAATTTAATTTTGGATAACTAGAATGTATATTAGGGCATAAATCTCTTGAGAATAATTGGACAGAACTTTGAGGAACAAAATATGTACATTAAAGTCTATGGGGGGGGGACAGGTTCCTTGTATTTAGGCCTCAGGCTCTTTTTGTTGTTTGTTAACTGGGGGCCTCGGTCTTTGTGAGATTTTATATTAGTTCACAAGACTTGTTTTGTTTATTTGTTTGTTTGTTTGTTTTCCAGTTATACACTTAGCTTATCATTCTAATGACCAGAAAAATATTTTGATTTTTGCCTGATCTCCTTGACTGATCTCTCTGCAACTTAAGGCAAGTTAGTTAATAGGCAAATGGTCTTTCTGAAGAGGCTATACTCCACGTATGCTGTGAGAATTAGGCAAACAGAAGACGGACTGGTAATGTTAAGAAGTAGCTCATACCTTCTTGAAGATACAGAGTACCTTGGGAGTCAGGAAAGATCTAGGGCCACTCAAGGTTTAGCAAACACACATTGAGCAGATTATGGCTATGCCAGCCCTAATGGACAAAAACTTACATTATCTATGAGGATTCATAAAGAAATGGTGGTTATTATTGTGAGAAGCAGCCTCAAGAAAGGAGAAGCAAGTGTGTCTCGATAGGCTGCTGCTGACCTCTCCAGAGGAGTCTGGCCATTTTCTCAAAGGGCTAAATGGTTGAATCTAATTAGTTGAGAGAATAAAATTTGGAAAATCATTTTCCTTCAATTTGACTGATTTCTGAGTAGTTGAAGTAGTTCATATATTTGGAGAGTTAAGGAAGAGTTAATGACCAGTGTTGACTGCCTTTTATTTCCCTTTTATTGGCAGCAGTAACACATTCTGCTTTGTGATGGGAAGAGTCCTGCACTGGTCCAGCGTTGTCCATAAGTCTGCTGACACTAGGCTCTACTCAAGGGAATTCTTTTGTTCTAAAAAGAGCAAAAGTCATAAGCTTCCACCTAATTTTGATAAGAAATGAGGCAATTTGTTCACCACTAGTGATTTATGTATATTAGATGGCATTTAATTCAGAACTTAGGCTGAGACAAAGTATATTATCTATGAGCTACGCTAAAAAAAAAAAAAAAAAAAAAAAATCCCATCAACATAGGAAAAGCCAAGGTATGATTTTGTTGCATGGACCCTCTTCATTAAATGATTTTTGTCTGGTTTGAGAAATTTTAATGACAAGTGTCTTCATGCAAGGCAACTGTTTTCCAGAGATGTGGCATCCATCTATGCTCCAAGGGTGTTTCCTTCTCAGAGCACCTGACTATGCTACTGAGTTACTAACTAAATGGATTGCTTTGTGATCTGTCCAAACCCATCAGGGATGCTCATGTCCCACTCAAGAAGGCACAAGCCTTGCCCAGGTACCATTTTGAAAGAGATATTGGTTTTCTGAGCAATTCACACTGTATAAGATGTCAAATACATAAAAACCACTCAAGAAATTATAGTAATTGTGATGGTTGTATTTGATACCTGGGGCCCCTACTCTTAAGCCTAGGTTTTATCATTTGATTTCTGTCATTTAGACTCAATTCATGATTGTTCGAACAGACTTGGGCACAATGATAAAGAATATAGCAAAAATATATCATAGCTTGCTGATTTTAAGGACTAGGATGCATTAAAAATACTAAGACTAAATTGAAACATCTAGTTTTAGACCACAATAATAAAAAATAACACATATATAAATATATAATTTTATTTTGCAGTTTATAATTAGAATTTTAATGTGACTAAAATTTTACATATGGGCTTATGAAATCTTTTTTTTTTGAAGAGCTAAAATATTAAGTTCAGAATTCTATATGCTTGATTTTTAATTATATTTTATTCTAAAATATAACTTTAAAAAGATAGCTTATTAGATATTGATTAAATAACTGAGTGCAGTAGTGCATGTCTGTAATCCCAGTGACTCAGTAAGCTGAGTTCAGGAAGATTGCACATTTGAGCCCAGCCTGGGCAAATTAGCAAGACCCTGTCTCAAAATAAAAAAAATAAAAAGGCTAAGGGATGTGCCCCTAGGCTCAATCCCCAGTACCACATACATACACATAAAAATATTGACTATATAATAGAATAATAATAAAATATCTGTATGTAAGATAGCAAAGTAATAACTTCACTATACTTTTGTACCTACTAACTAGTTTAAAAAATAAACCTTTACCATTAACTTCATGCACCAGTGAGTCCCCAAATTTTGTGTATTATTTTTATATTTTACTATGATTTTGTTACATGTGTACCTATAAATAAAAATGAAATATCTATCCTTTATATCTAACTGAATAAAAAAATCAAGTGTTCATTCATATGTATGGAAATTGGGAAGGGGCTATTCTTGACCACTGACCACTGGAATAACATTGGTTAATTTTTTTTTTCTTGGTGGTACTGAAGATTGAACCCTTGAACATTCTACCTCCAAACTATACCCCTAGCCCTTTTTGTATTTTTTGTTTTTGAAACAGTATCTCACTATATTACTGATAGTCTCACTAAGTAGCTGAGACTGGCCTTGGACCTGTGATCCTCCTGCCTCAGCCTCCCAAGTACTAAGATTACAGGCATGTTCCATCACACCAGGATCTACTTATTTTTCTCTACATCAATATCACAATGTTAGCTATTATAGCTTTAGAATTTTTTTGCATTGTTGATATTTAAACATAAATACATATGTACATATGTTTTTTCTGCATCCTGATAGAACATCTCAATTTCAGATTTTGTTTCACTGAGTCTATTTTCTAAAGGTCAGTTATGCTTTATTTAGCATTCAATTCATACTTTAATTCAGCTGTTGAAACTTTAGTTTTCTTTCAATGTTTGTTTACTTAATCTGACCTTGTCACGCCACCTTATAATTTGTGTGTAATGGGAAAAGGCCTCCATGATGTCAATTTTTAGGAGATATGAAAAATATCTCTTAAAAAAATTAAAGAGTGATTTTAAAAGAAACAAATAAAAAGTGATTTTAATACAAAAACATCATCCCTTTCAAATAAATAAACACGTAGTAACATTCTGCTTCTATTTAGGATACTCTGCCAAACATCTGCTACTATTATGTTCTGGTTCTAGTAATAAGTTCTATTTAAGGGTCTGTAATCCTAGCAAGTTTTGGGGATGCTATATCAATTAAGCTATGAAACAAATCCCCTCAAAACTTAAGAGTTTAAAACAACAATATGAATTAAGCTTGCTATTGTGCAGGTCAGAAATTTTATCTGGGTTCACCAGTGTGATATTACTTTGCTGAGCTCACTCAGAGATTGCAATCCCTGCCATAAGGACTGGATGCTCTAGGACAGCCTTACCTGACACAGCTCATCTCTGCTTCATATGATCTCTCCTCCCTGGCACCTTCCGGCTCTCTGGTACTTGTTCAAGTGGCAGCTGATCAAATCTCCAGGAGAAAGTAGAAGTATACAAGCGGCATTCTTGTGCTCTGGGCTTAGAACTGGCCCAGCATTGCTTTCACTGCTTCTTATGGATCAAAGCAAGTCATAAGAGCAGTCTAAGAGTCAAGGGGAGAGGAAAGAAACTCTGCCTTCTCATGAAGGAATGCAGTTGCGTTGCAAAGGACATGGATACAGAGGGCAGTCAAGGATCACAGCTATTTTTTTGCGTTCTCTCACAATGTTCCATCCTTAGAATAGTGATTTGCATTTTGAACTGGTTTCATGTTGCTGCTCTGTGTTTATTTTCAAAGCAAAGGTAGGTCTAGGCAGAGCTGTTGGGGCTCTAAAAGGATGTTTAAACTTCCATTTTATCTGCTGACAGCATAACTGTTCAACATTCTAACTGCTCAACCTTACCAGACCTAAATTTCTTCGCAATATTCTATCTTTAAGAATTCTGGCATTCTTGGGCTTTTATTTCCTTATGTTTTCACTAATATTTTGCAAATGTTCTGGTCAGACTTAGATAATTGAAAACAACCAAAGTAGTCTCAGTCATTTCAAGAACTTTTTTTTGTAATCATGACTAAGACACGGTCTTTTTTTAACATTCTACACAAACTTTATACAACTGTTTATATTTTAGGGCAAAGTGAGAGAGATAGAGGTTAGGACGACCTGTAAAATAGGTTGGGCGCTCCATTTACCAATAAACTGAGTTGGCTGTATCAGTATCTAGGTTAGTTGTTGAGTCTAGTCTGGGTCTTCAGGCCTGACCTTAATCAGTATTCAATCATAACCAAAAGTAAAGAAGTGCCTGAAAGCTATCAGCATAACTGGCTGGCTCATCATTCAGCCTCCATATCAGTGGTTAGCATGGCAAAGCAGTGAGACTCCTTGGCAGAAGAAGCTGCAAATTTTCAGTCTCAGACAAATTGCTAACAATTACAGTCCTCAGGTTGCTAGAGACTCAATGTTGTTGTCCAAGTGCGCCTGGTCAGCAGATCTTGGACATTGCACCTTGTGCCTGGTGCCTGTGTGTTGCCCCTGATGCCCTGGTGTGCTGTGCCAAGCCTATGTGTGCTGTGAGAGTTACACTTGCACACTGCACAGCATGCTGAAGTGTGGTGTGCCACACCCAGGTGTTCTTTGGGAGTTAAATCCCTCTTTGGCTTTAATGAGCCTTTTTTTTAAAAAAAACAAATGTGCCCATACAGCCAAGAAGTTTAATAAGTTGGGAAATTTTGAGTCAGGCATTGCCAGGATGACTAAGCTTGATTTTTCTAAAGTGGGATCTCACCCTATTTCTTATGCTACTTTTGAAGTCCTAGATTCAAACACTCCTTCTGACTTAGTCTCCCAAGTAGTTGGGACTACAGGTGTGTACCACTGCACCTGACTCCCAAGCTTGATGTGAATGTTGCTTTTCATATTCCATGGCAGAAAGTTATATATGACATTTAGTCACTCTCAAAATATCTATTATAAGACCATGCTTTGACTATTCCTTCCTGGAACTTTATTTCCTAACAAGTTACCTTATATGCAAAACCAGAATTTCTTGGGTCCAATTTCTTATGAGATAATTCATCTTTGTCCCGTGCTCTTTGCTAAGTGCACAGAGACCTGCTATTGTTTCTGAGCTGGCACTGTTGGAATTGGTTCTTGTTTACCCTCCTGAGCCTCTATCCATCAGACTGTCAGTGTAGGCATCCACATTTACATAACTAATGGCAATCCTTCTTGGTGTCACCTCACGTGGTGCTTTGGCTAGAGATCTCATTTACACCCCGGTGACCTTCCAAATCCCACTTCTGTTAATTGGATCAGTAGGTCCTTCAAGTTCAAACTGCAAGAATCCTGCATGTTCAGAGAAATGTTCTCAAGACTCTTATCCATCCGGTTTTCTGCTGCTCTCTATTTTTTTTTTCTTTTGCTTTTATTCATTACCTCATCTCTTCATTTACTATCTATTGATTTAACAATATTTGCTCTGATGTTTTAGCATCCTCGTGGCCTCGCTCTTTTGTACTATGGAAGCTATAAAAACCCATGCTGTTTGTATTAGATGACTCTGCTGTTTTCCCCAAGAGGGTGCTGGTGCTCACACTGTGCCACTAAATTGTCTGTTCTGATGAACTGATTAATCATTCAATGTAAACTTCCATTCCTTTTAGTGAAATAGGTTTTGCTTTTTTTAAAGTTAATTAATTGAATTAACGAATTATTTGCCTGGATTGATTGAATATTATGTTTATGGCTTTGGATTGAAAAATGTCAGTAAATTATTATTTTATCAATAATAATGAGAAAAGCTGGGTTATTGTTGTGAGAAATGAACTGGGTTTTATTTAACATTTAAAAGTTTATTACTTTCTCTGATTCATATTTTTTTCTTTTTGTGGCACTGATGATTGAACCCAGAGGCAGTCTACTTCTGAAATAAAACCTGAGCTCTATTTTATTTATTTTTTATTTTGAAAAAAGGTCTTGCTAAATTTCTGAGGTTGACCTTAAACCTCTGATCCTCCTGTCTCTGCCAGGCATGTACCACCTCATCCAGCTTTTGATTAGCATTTTTATGCAAGGAAAAATAATTTTTCCTCACATTCTTACCTGGGATATCTGTAGCAAAAGAGAGATTTACAGGAGAAATAATCTTATTACCATGTATACCTCACATATACATGGGAGATGCTCAGGGAGAAATGATTACATTTTGAGACATGGCTTAGAATTCAGCCCTAAGTACTATCTTCAACTAAACATAAAAGAGAGAAGTGTGTTGCAGGAGGGTGAAGCCAGTTAGGAGATGACCAGGAAAAACACTGTACTAATCAGCTTTCTGTTACTGTAACAAATACCTGAGGCAATTAGTTTATGAAGAAAGATGGTTATTTTGATTCAGCATTTTGGAAGTTTCAGTCAACTGTTGGTTAGCCCCATTGCTTTTGGGTTTGTGGCAAGGTACTGTCTCACACCAGGGACGCATGGCATAGTAAGTCCATTCGCTTTAAGGGTAGATACAAAAGATAGGAAGAGGAAAGGCTTGGGTCCCAATATTCCCTTGGATGGTGTACACCCTTTAACCCAGAAGACCTTAGATGACATATTCCACTCTCCTTCACATTCTAATACCCGCCTGAACTGTGCTTGCTGTTAGCATAGGGCATTGAACAGGAATCCAGTCAGTCTTTATTACTGACACTTACTAATTGGATATGTCTCAGTTTATTAAGCTGTGAACCATAGCATTATCCATTAATAAAGCCTCAGGGGTTGTAACATAAGCAAAGCTCCAAGAACTGTTTCTGGTAGAGAGGAAACAGTAAATGCTAGCTGGCTGTCCTATTTTACCATGTAAATGGTTTAAAATATACAGAAGTGCAGGAAAAGATGTCAATTTTGACCCATGAAGGATTATGTCTCTTTGGGTTCTTCCTCATTCTTTGACCTGTCTGGCTTTGCTCCAGGCTTTTGAGTTTTGCTCTCCTGGCCCACTTTGAGTTTTGCTTTGGGTGGAGGAAATATTACAGGAAGTTTTGCTCTTTGGAACATGTGAGCATCAGCAGCATTTTAGCAAGTGCATTGAAAAGTAGAGAGGACTTCCAGTCTGAGTGGAGGTGCCAGGCCCAGGACTTCTCTATGGTGTCTGTTTCATGCAGCCTCTGTGCCTTTTATGTCAGAAAAAAGAGTGTGCTTTCACTCTGGCTAATAAAAACTGAAAATAAACTCAAAGTCTCTGGGAGATGGCTACCCCCCAGCGTGCAAGTGTAAGGGAAGGAAGCCTTTCCTGCTGTTATCTGAGGGTTTGATAATTGAGTTTATGAAATAAACTGATATCAGAAAGATTAATAGCAGAAAAGGTATATACATTTCTTATGTGCACAGGGGCATCACAAGAAAGTGAATGCCTCCCCCTCACCACAATTCACATATATATAAATTTACATACCCTATTCATAGAAAGAGGGGAGGGAGAATGTTGACAATTTAAGGGAAAGACAGTGATTTAGGGGAATAGTAAGTCTAAACATGGTATCTACTTCCACCCTTCTCTACTGTGATCTGAGTTAATTTTCCATGGTTGATGAGATTTGTTGGGGGTTTATGATGGGGGAGTTCCTTTTGCAGGATCCAGTCCATTTCAAGCAGGTGAGGGAAATTCAGAGAAAGCCTTTGCCCACATTTGCTACTCCCCAAGCTCCCCCAAATACCGTATGATGGGGTGGTAGTTCCTGAACACCTCACAAGAAAAGACATAATTTGTTGGGGAAGATACTAGGAAAAGGAGTATAGAAATAGGCGAGAGATAATATATATATTATATATATATCATGGAATTATTATAGCCAGAATTTGCTGGCAAACATGTTGGTATTACAAGGAGCATGGAGTGATAAAAATAGCATGAAACAAGGCATTTATAAGAAAGCAGATTATGCAACTAGCCACTTGGTACAGCTGAACAGTTTTCATCCATTCTTTGTGACTTAGTGTCTTTTACCTGTAAAATTAGAATTAGCATGCTGACTTACGAACTCTTAGTTGTCTTACTACTGACTTTCCTAGATCTGATTCTAAGTCATAGGAATGTGTCTTCACTGGAGGTATGTCTGGAAAGGCTTTAAAATAATTGTGGGGCCCATTCAGTATCACTGTTGGCAGAAATCACGATGAATGTGATTTAGCATGCTTCCCAGCGCTGCAGCAAAGATGTGGAGCCAAATTCCTGGGGCATTTGAACCACTGCCTGGCAGAAAGCTAGGCCTCCTTCCAGAACTGTTAAGTGGTACCTTTGTGACCCGACTGTGTTAATTATGAGTTGGGCACTTTGGGAGGTATATTAGCTCATTGATACTTCTGGACTGAGACCAGCTTTGCTTTGAGGAAATAAATGGGAAAGAAATGAGTTCTTTCCTTCCTAAAAAGTATAGGTATCATTCTATGCCATAAATGTGGGTGATATCCAGATCAAATCACCTCCAAGAAACATAAACATACATATACAGGAAGTATTTTATTTATATGATTAGACAATGTGTTAGATATTTGACCAGCTCCATATTAGATAATAAATCCTACTCTGTAGGATATAAATACAAGTAACTTGCTACTTACTCTATATGTGTCTTCTAAAAATTATTTTCTTCTTTAACATGAGTGTGACCTAAAATTTCTCTCCAGATCCAAGGAGACAGGGTTTTCTTATTAAGAAATAGAGCATGTGATAATGCTTATATAACTTATAAAACAAAATGAAGCAAGAGAACCACTTGAGAAATGTCACATGAGAAATCTGAGTTTCAAACAGGAGTTTACACTATTGATATTCAGAGAAAAATTGCCATAATACAAGTTGCTGTGTGGCTACCAGTCCCAAATACATACTCAGACATGCACACAAGTTCAAATTCACATGAACTTTTACACACACACACACTCACACACACACACTTGCAAGCACTTATTTGCTTGCATATATACTTATTTAATTTGCATGATAGTATAGCAGCCAAAGTTTAGGCTTTAAAAAGTGATTTAAGTGTAAATATCTGTGACCTTGATTTATTTAAATGTTTAAATGGGCTCCTGGTAAAACCAGAATATCAAAAGTATTTACCTTACAGAGTTGTTGGAGTACTATCTAAGATAACATATCTTATTAGTCAGGGTTCTCCAGAGAAAAAGAGCCAATTAGATCATAGGATTATATGGATATAATCTTAATGAAGTGGTTTAAATAGAGTGATCTTACATCTTGACATTCTTAAAGTACAGTAAAAATGCTGTACTTGATTTATAAATATGGTTGTATAGACATTAATGAGAAAGCCTTGAAATGATTTGAGGGAGGTATTCATATCATATATTTCAGAACATGACTTTTGCTCTTCTTACCAAATAAATAGTAA
>PVLC010025786.1:0-23058 GCA_004027655.1 Graphiurus murinus | reverse complement strand
GAAGCCGGGCGTGGTGGCGCACGCTTGTAATCCCAGCATTCGGGAGGCTGAGACCGGAGGATCCAGGTTCGAGGCCAGCCTCAGCTACCTAGTGAGGCACTCCGCAACTTAGTGAGACCTGGTTTCAAAATAAAGAATAAAAAATAGGGCTGGGGGTATAGCTCGGAGGTAAAATGCCCCTGAGTTCCATCCCCAGTACTGCAAAAATAAATAAATAAATAAATAAATAAAAAATAAAAATAAAAGGCTGGGGATGCAACCCAGTGGAGCAGCACCCCTGGGTTCAATCCCCAATAAGAACAGCAAAACAAAACAAAACAAAACAAAACAAAACAAAAAAAAAAAATCTGGATTGTCAATTCTGCCAAATCTTTTTTTTTTTTTTTTTTTTTTTTTATGACTAAAATGTTATCTTCCATGTATAGCTTGAAACCAGCTCTCCTAACAACAACAAACTGTGGGATTGGCTACCTCTATTAGGTATCAAGTATTTGCCTCACCTGCATGATACCATTTCATTCTAACAATTCAGTAGTCACAAATTATCTTAAAGAAGAAAACAGGGAGGTGCTTGAGAGAGTAAGTAATGTGACTCATGCACGCCACCACAACCAAACCACTCAGAGGCTTGAGTCATACAAACCCTTTTACTTTTTTCTGTGTGTGTGTGGTACTGGGGATTGAACCCAGGGGCATTCTACCTCCGAACTACAACCCCAGCCCTATTTTATTTTGATTTTGAAACAAGGTCTCAATAGGTTGATGAGTCTCATTAGTTTCTGAGGCTTTTCTCAAACCTGCAATCCTCCAGTCTCAGCCTCCCAAGTACTGGGATTATAAGCATATCCACCACGCCTGGCATACAACCCCACCACCCCCTTATTTTTGGCACTGGGGATTGAACCTAGAGGCATTCTACCTCCAAGCTACACCCCCTAGCCTGATTTTATTTCTTATTTGGAAACAGGGTCTCACTAGGTTACTGAGAGCCCTGCGAAGTTGCTGAGGCTGGCTTTGAACCCGCAATCCTCCTTTCTCAGCCTCCCAAGTACTGGGATTACAAGCGTGCGCCACCAAGCCCAGCTCATACAAACTCTTTTTAACAGTACACTCAGTAACCCAAGTCCTGCCAATCAGGTTCTTTATTCCCAGGAATTCATAACTGGTTATTTGCTTAAACACAAAAAAATATGACCTGAGAAATTTACTTGAGGATCAAGATGCTAAATAGGTTTTAATCCTATTTCCAAGGTTCTTTTCTCCAAGGTAGCCCCAGACAATACAAACAGGAAAAAGAAAGTGAGAAACTTTAAGGGTGAAGGTTGAGGAAAAGAATGGATGGGGTGGGATGGCTATTTTGGGCATTCTACCTCTGAGCTGCACCCCCAGGTCTATGGGGTAACTATTTTATCCTGGTCTCTGTCTACAGTGCTAGTTTTGGTTGGACCAGAGGATGTTCACAATGACTGTGAGAGAATAAACAGAAAGAGTTTTGCACTTCTGCCCTCCCCAGTGCCCGGAGCATCAGAGCCTGCCCTTATAATTGTGGGAGCCTCAAACTATTATTTCACAGATATCCCCAGGAGTAAATAAGGTTATGCAGAAAGCTTACTGCTTGTGAGAAACAGAAAAAACAGGTGGGGACCTACTGATATACCTACCCTCTTTCCACACATCCAAGGCTAAGGAATGACAATCTCAGAAGTACTTCTTACAAATACTTTTTCTTGAGGGACAAAGGGAGCAAATCTGACCTAAAGTGTTACTTTGTGGAATGTTAAGTATTTGACTCTCATTTTCAAGTGGCTAGGGATCTCAGCCCTGGGCTTGTCCTGCTCATCTTCCTGAGATCATTCAAGTTGTTAAGAACTGGGTCTAGTCAGGCGTGGTGGCGCACGCTTGTAATCCCAGCATTTGGGAGGCTGAGACTGGAGGATCCAGGTTCGCGGCCAGCCTCAGCTACCTAGTGAGGCCCTCTGCAACTTAGTGAGACCCTGTTTCAAAATAAATAATAAAAAATAGGGCTGGGGCTGTAGCTCGGAGGTAGAACGCCCAAGTTCAATCCTCAGTACCACAAAAAAAAAAAAAAAAAAAAAAGAGCCAGGTATGGTGCTGCACGCTTGTTTGTAATCCTAGTACTTGGGAGGCTGAGACCAGAAGATTGCAAGTTCAAAGCCAGCTTCAGCAACTTAGTGAGGCCTTCTGCAACTTAGTGAGACCCCGTATCAATATAAAAAAAATAAAATAGGGCTGGGAGTGTAGCTCAGAGGTAGAATGCTCCTGGATTCAATCCCCAGTACCACACACACAAAAACAAACAAAACAACAACAACAACAAAACAAACCCAAATCTCCCCCAAAAAACCTGGGTCCAGCCTTCCTAAATTCATACTGCTTGATAGATTGAAAGCTTAGAGGCCAAAATACCAAGAATTTGAAGAACATAACCACAAGAACCACAAATAATGGATAATAGATTCAAATGGATGATGAAGTATTAGGACAATGGGCCAAGGACTATTAAAATATATAGGAAGATGGGTGTGGTGGTGCACGCTTGTAATCCCAGTACTTGGGAGGTTAAGGCAGGAGATCTCAGGTTCTTGGCCAGCCTCAGCTACTTAGTGAGGCCTTCTGCAACTTAGTGAGACCCTGTTTCAGAATAAAAAATAGGGCTGGGGGTGTAGGTCGGAGGTAGAATGCCCGTGGATTCAATCCCCAGCACCACAAAAAAAAAGAAAAGAAAAAAAAATATATGAGTGATAGCAGTATGATGTATTACCAATATGATACAAGAGCAAGAAAATATTAAAGGAGCCAAGCAAAAACTAGGTATAGAAATGATAATAGATTAAGAACACAATAGGTGAGTTAAATAGCAGAAGAGATACATTTGGGGAAAAATTGGTTAATGTGTGTGTATTCTTTCCTTTCCCTTCTTTTCTTTTTTTTCTGGTGCTAGGGATTGAACTCAGGGTCATTCTACCTCTGAGCTACACCCCCCCCAACCTTTTTTTTTGTGGTACTGGGGATTGAACTCCGGGTCATTCTACCTCTGAGCCACACCTCCAGTCCTATTTTGTAATTTTTTTTTTTTTTTGTGGTACTAGGGATTGAACTCAGGGGCATTCTACCTCCAACCTACACCCCCAGCCCTATTTTTTATTCTTTATTTTGAAACAGGGTCTCGCTAAGTTGCAGAGTGCCTCAGTAGGTAGCTGAGGCTGGCCGCGAATCCGGATCCTCCGGTCTCAGCCTCCCGAATGCTGGGATTACAGGCCTGCGCCACCACGCCCAGCTCTATTTTGTAACTTTTATTTTGAAACAGGGTCTCACTAAGTTGCAGAGAGAGCCTCACTAAGTAGCTGAGGCTGGCCTCGAGCCCGGATCCTCCTGTCTCAGCCTCCCAAGTACTGGGATTACAAGCGTGACCCCTAGTTCTTTTTATTTTTTGTTTTGAAACAGGGTCTTGCTAGGTTGCTGAGAGCCTCACTATGCTGCTGAGGCTGTCCTTGAACCTGTGATTCTCCTGTCTCAGTCTCCCAAGTACTGGGATTACAGGCTTGTGCCACCATGCCTGGCTGGCAGATTTCTGAACTATACCACTGTGTGCAAAATGACAGTGGAGCACTATTTTTGAGACTGAAGGAAAATAAACATAGGATATTCAACAAAACTGTTATTAATATAGGCATGATTCTCAGGCATAAAAGTCTCAAAAATTTTGTCTCAGCTAGGTATGTTGGCACATACCTGTAATCCTAGTACTTGGGAGGCTGAGACAGGATTGCAGGTTCCTGGCCAGCCTCAGCAACTTAGGCTCTCTGCAACTTAGCAAGATCCTGTTTCAAAATAAAACAAACAAACAAAACACTTTTTTTTTGTAGTACTGGAGATTGAACTCAGGGGCATTCTACCTTTGAGCTATACCCCCAGCCCTATTTTTTATTCTTTATTTTGAAACAGGGTCTCACTAAGTTACAGAGTGCCTCACTAGGTAGCTGAGGCTGGCCGTGAACCCAGATCCTCTGGTCTCAGCCTCCCGAATGCTGAGATTACAAGCATGCACCACCAAGCCCGCTCAAAACACGTCTTATTTGAGATACTTGAAGGGACAGACAAGAAAATTGAAAAGATGCTGTAAGAGATATATGCAGAAAAGATGTTTAAAACGCATTAATATATTTATTGTAATCTTTAGAAATGTCATAGCCAAACCGGGCATGGTGGTGCACAACTGTAATCTCAGTGCTTGGGAGGCTGAGACTGGAGGATCACAGATCAGCCTCAGCAAACAGTGAGACCTTCAGCAATCTAGAGAGATCCTGTTTTAATATAAAAAAATAAGCCAGGCATGGTGGTGCACACTTGTAATCCCAGTATTTGAGACAGGAGGATTCTAGATTGATTTGCGGCCAGCCTCAGCAACTTGTGAGGCCCTCTGCAACTTAGTGAGACCCTGTTTTAAAATAAAGAATAAAAAATAGGGCTGGGAGTGTAGCTCAGAGGTAGATTGCCCCTGGGTTCAATCCCCAGTACTGCAAAATAAATAAATAAATTAAATTAAATAAAAATAAATAAAAGAAAAAAAGAAAAAGGGTTAGGGGTATACCTCAGAGGTAGAATGCTTCTGTGTTCAATTCCCAGTATCTCCACCACCCTCCCCACACACACTTCCCACAAAAGTCTTGGCCAAAGAAAAAGAAAAAATAAACCAATAATATCCAAGTCTGGGTAATAGCAACATGATAGGGTTAAAGGAGAATGTTATTTTTCTTACTGGGGAAGAGAACTGGGTATTAAATATTTCAATTATAAAAAGATTAAAGGTAAACAGTGAATATTTAAAATAAAGTTGAAATAATAAATCATGATGGCAGCCAGGCATGGTGGTACACACCTGTAATCCCAGTACCTGGGAGGCTGAGATAAGAGGATTGTAGGTCTAAGGTCAGTCTCAGCAACTTAGTGAGACCTTGTTTCAAAATAAAAAATAGGACTAGCAGTATAGCTCAGAGGCAGAATGCCCTTGGGTTCAACCTTTAGTACCAAAATAAAAGAGATCCCAGAAATATGCTATTTCAAGAGACATATCAAAAAAAATATATATATACATACACACAAAGATTATAAAAGAGTAAAAAAAACTAGATAATTATTAACTAGAGAGACTTGGCATAGTTAATTAATATCAAATAAAACAGACTTAAATGAATTTATTTTTATGTGGTCAGAAACACCCTGAAATAAGTGAAAATTGGTGGCCAAAGAGAGAATGTGGGAGAGTTAAGGAATGGGAGAAGGAGCATAGAAGGAACCTAGGTTTTGGATGACTCTCCAGTGTCTGGGTCTGGCCCCTTACGAAGCCACATTCATTGCTAGCTTTCAGTCCCCAAAGATGCCCAGGCATTTTAATAATTTTTCTTCTTTCCTTAAGCTGGTTGAAACAGACCTCTATTACCTGTAGTCAAAAACATTTTACAACAACAGTGTCCTCTGTGGACGCTTCTACATATCATTTAATTTCATAAAGCCATGACACAATCAGTAGTAGACTCACCATCATCGGGTTTCTTCACAAATTTGACTCCCAGTTCTTCAAATCTTTTACAAGCACTGTACACATCAGGAACAGCAATTCCAATATGACCTTAGGTAATACCCCACATCCAGAAAAAATACACAGAGGAAGAAATAATTACAACACAGTATCCAAGTGCCACCCAAAGCTTGTGATTTCAAAACATGAGGCACTTGAAAGCAGGCTGAGTCAAGCAGGTTCCAAATCTATGATACGTTAAAGAACAAAATACAGTTCCAACTGGCTGGGTATAACTGAATAGCTGGTTGCTCTGAATTATCAGTTATTTAAAATAAACTAATGCTAGCTCACATATAACACAAGTAGTTCAATCATTTGAGAATAATCTATATCAAAAAGGAGTAATGATACTTACAAGGTATACTGTTGGCATTAACTATATAGCAGCCAACTGAAGTCTATAATCCTAACATCTTCACTTAACAGAGTTTAAGTCAAGGCAAAAGTGTACACTAGCAGAAAGTGGAATTACTAATAATCACAGTTTTGTTTTGTTTTTTTGTGGTACTGGGGACTACAACCAGGAGCATTTTACCTCCAAGCTATACCCCTAGCTCTATTTTAAAAATTTCTTATTTTAAAACAGGTCTTGCTGGGCATGGTGGCGCATGCTTGTAATCCCAGCATTCGGGAGGCTGAGACCGGAGGATCTGGGTTCACGGCCAGCCTCAGCTACCTAGTGAGGCACTCTGCAACTTAGTGAGACTCGATTTCAAAATAAAGAAGAAAAAATAGGGCTGGGGGTATAGCTCGGAGGTAGAATGCCCCTGGGTTCAATCCCCAGTACCGCAAAAAAAAAAAAACAGGGTCTTACTAAGTTGCAGAGGGACTCACAAGTTGCTGAGGCTGGCCATGAACCTGTCTCAGCTTCTCAAGTACTGGGATTATAAGTGCGCCACCAGGGCCAGCTATAATCACAGTTTTATATAATTAAAAATTCTACACAAAATATAATACTAAGGCTTAAAAATAAAATCACTATTAAAGAATAAATGTAATATCTAGACTAAGACTCTGAAATTATAAAACTTATGCAGGGTGTGGTGACACATGCCTGTGATCCCAGTACTTGGGAGGCTGAGACAGGAGAATCTCAGGTTAATGGCCAGCCTCAGCAACTTGGGCCCTCTGGAACTTTGTGAGAGCTCGTAAATAAGATTTGTGAAAAGTAAACCGTACCTCTAATAAGTCTGTTATACTGGGAAAACTAAGCTATCAATGTTTTGGATTATTATAATCATGAATATGTATATCGTGCAAAAATCACACAAACCCATACATATTACATACAAACAGGAAAACATACCAAATCCCCGAGGGTCTGAATTGCCATTGTGGTAACTCTGGGTCTCATCATCTTCAGTGCCCCAATTGCTATAAAAGAACAGAATATATAACTTATAGTCTGTCCTGTAGAACAGATATTCTGAAATTTTCTTTTGAAATCTTACCATGTATACATGCTTCTTTAAAAACCTGGCCTAATCCCTGCTGCTACTATAAATATTAAATGTTCAACTGTAGAAAGGGCAAGCAAGCAAATCATTTTAAGATTAATGAGATTTTAGATTAAGGAGACAGTAGAATCAGGAATCTGTATAATAATGCTAATAATAACAGCAACTATCATTTCTTGTCCTCCCTATTTTATATTTCA
Source organism: Graphiurus murinus (assembly GCA_004027655.1). Classification (NCBI taxonomy): domain Eukaryota; kingdom Metazoa; phylum Chordata; class Mammalia; order Rodentia; family Gliridae; genus Graphiurus; species Graphiurus murinus. The sequence continues at coordinate 15,799 of PVLC010025786.1, read as the reverse complement.
TTAAACCCTCAAAATAGCTCCATGGGTTATGTCTAAATATTTCTATTCAGATGAGATGGGCGAGACTGCCACTTTAGGGAGGTGATATAAGTCTCAGGGTTATAGAATTAGTGTTAGAGCCAAGACTCATGTCTAGGTCTGTATGATTCTAAAACTTTGTGTTCAATAGAAGACACAGTAAACCATCCATCTTATACAAAAGCTCTTTGGCAGTTTTTAAAGAGTACAAAGAAATGACATAAAGAAATAAAAAGGAAGCTTGGCGTGGTGGTGCAGTACTTGGGAGGCTGAAGCCGGAGGATCCCAGTTTGCAGCCAGCCCCAGCTACTTAGTGAGGTACTCCCCAACTTAGTGAAACCCTGTTTCAAAATAAATTAAAAAAAAATAGGACTGGGGTGTAGCTCGGAGGTAGAATGCTCCTGAGTTAAATCCCCAGTAGTGAAAAAATAATAATAAAAGAAATAAAAAGGAAAAAAGGGGAACTACTTGTTTCTACATTTTAAAGTAGAAAATATAAATTAATTACTACAAAATGGTTTGACTGCTTTTTTTTTTTTTTTGTGGTACTGGGGATTGAACTCAGGGGCATTCTACCTCTGAGCTACACCCCCAGCCCTATTTTTTATTCTTTATTTTGAAACCGAGTCTCACTAAGTTGCGGAGTGCCTCACTAGGTAGCTGAGGCTGGCCTCGAACCCGGATCCTCCGGTCTCAGCCTCCCGAATGCTGGGATTACAAGCGTGCGCCACCACGCCCGGCTGTTTGACTGCTTTTAAAGAAACATATTACATAACATTTGTGGCTCAAAAATGAAGCAAAATAAGCCAGGCATAGTGGTGCATGCCGGTAATGCCACTACTTGGGAGGCTGAGACAGGAGGATCGAGGCCAGTCTCAGCAACTTAGTGAGATCCTGTTTCAAAGTAAAAAATAAAAAGAGCTGAGGGTGTAGCTTGGAGGTAGAATGCCCCTGGGTTCAATTCCCAGTAACTAACACACACACACACACACACACACACACACACACACACAGAGCAAAATAATAAAAGAACATTTTGAATGTTTGATGATTTTAATTGTAGCATTGAAACATTAGTTAAGTACAGTCTGGCAAAGATTTTACTATTTCAGGGTTTTCTATTATTTAAAGGACAAATGATTGCTTTACCTATACGACAAGAATAAGACAAAGACTAAAGATCTATGCAAAACTACTCGAACATACTGTTACAAAATGAATTGTTGGTAAAACAAAATGTTAAAAAATAAGAAAAATCTAGAAGCCAGGCGTGGTGGTGCATGCTTGTAATTCCAGCATTCCGGAGGCTGAGACCAGAGGATCCAGGTTTGCGGCCAGCCTCAGCTACCTAGTGAGGCACTCCACAACTTAGTGAGACCTGGTTTCAAAATAAAGAATAAAAAATAGGGCTGGAGGTATAGCTCGGAGGTAGAATGCCCCTGAATTCAATCCCCAGTACCAGACAAAAAAAAAAAAAAAAAAATCTAGAACAGATAAAATGATAAAAACGTATACTTACTGTGTCAGTTCAATTGTAGCTTTTCTGGAGAATGCCCATGCTATTTTTTCAGTTTTGTCTTTAGGGATGTCATTTTTATCTTCATAAGCCAAGAAATATAGTGAAAATTTCATAGTAGGAAAATCTAATTTTTGGATTAGGCTGAAATTAAAAAATGACAAGATTTTCATTAACATCTAGAAAGGCTGATTCATCAAAATCAACAGAACTCAGCTGGGCATGGTGGTGCACGCTTGTAATACCAACATTTGGGAGGCTGAGACCGGAGGATCCGGGTTTGCGGCCAGCCTCAGCTACCTAGTGAGGCACTCTGCAACTTAGTGAGACCCTGTTTCAAAATAAAGAAAAAAAAATAAGGCTGGGGGTATAGCTTGGAGGTAGAATGCCCCAGAGTTCAATCCCCAGAACCGCAAAAAAAAAAAAAAGAAAAAAAAGAAAAACCAACAGAACTCAATATTCAGGTTCTACTATGAATAAGAGCTATATACAGTAAAGCTATTTGAACAGAAAAAAGGAATACAAAAATAAAAAAGAAGCTGAGCGTGGTGGCACATGCTTGTAATCCCAGTACTTATGATGCTGAGACAGGAGGATCCGGGTTCGTGGTCAGCCTCAGCTATTTAGTGAGGCCCTCTGCAACTTAGTGAGGCCCTGTTTCAAAATAAAGAATAAAAAATAGGGCTGGAGGTGGAGGTCAGAGGTAGAATGCCCCTGGGTTCAATCCCCAGTACTACAAAAAAAAAAAAAAAACTTTTGTAATTCATCAATTCCTCAAATTTAATGAAATTGAGCAGGAGTTATAATACTTGTTTATAAACAGAAAAAGACAATTTTATTCTCTCTTTCACATGTCTGTAATCCCAGTACTTGGGAGGCTAGGACAGGAGAATCACAGCTTCAAATGCAGCCTTAGCAATTTAGTGATGTCGTGGGATAACCCGGTCCCACACGTGGGTCCTTGGCTTCCGTGAAAAAAAGAATTTTAACACGTGCCATTTAGGAGCAAAAAGTAGGAATTTATTTAGAAAAAATAAGGAAAGGGGGAGAAAAACGGGTTAGCAGGCATCTTCCTATCCAGACGCGCTTCCCAGGTCCCAAGAGGCCGAAGCGGGCTGAAACTCCGTCTTTTATAGGCTTTCGAGAGGTGGGCGCAGAAGAAGTCTGGACCTTCTCCTTCTTCCAGGTATTGGTGGGCGACAGGTAGGCGGTCCAAATTGGGCCCTCCTCTTCCTCAGGTTGAGATGGGTCTGACCTTTGCCCTAAGTGTCCGGTGGGGGCTGGGATTCAGGGGATTAACAAGGTGTGGCCCACTTAGACTTTTCTAAGATTGAGCACACCCTATAGGGTGGGGTCAGCTAAACTATCTTTCCCTTCCCCCCCAAATGTCTCCTTTCTGCCTAAATTTTATTCCTTCTGTCCTACATCATTGAGACCCTGTTTCCAAATAAAAAAGGGTTGGGAGTATAGCTTAAAGATAGAATGCCCCTGCATTCAATCCCCAGCACCACAAAAAACAAACAAAAAATTCATTTTATTTAGGAAAAAAAAAATCAAGAAAAGTAAAACTGTCAATTATACCTCAGTAAACCTGGGTGGTGGTGGGGGTAAATAAAAATAAATAAATATGCTTTAAGGATTATAAGAACAGTGGCAATTACCTATTCAACAAAAGAGAAAGCAGCCTATAAAAATGGAATAAAGGAGCCAGGAATGATTGCACATGCCTATAATCCCAGCACTTAGGAAGTGGAGATAGGAGGATCCCAGGGTTAAGGCCAGCCTCAGCAACTTAGGGAGATCCTCAATAACTTAAGGAGACCCTATTTCAAAGTAAAAAATGAAAAGGGATGGTGGTATGGGTTGGAGGTAGAATGCCCCTAGGTTCAATCCCCACTCCCCCCCTCCCAAGGAACAAAGGGCAAGGTCATTTCTGAATAATCTTTTTTTTTTGTGGTACTGGGAATGGAACCCAGGGGCATTCTACTTCAGAGCTATACCCCCAGCTCACTTTTATTATTTTATTTTGAAACGGGGTCTCACCAAATTGCTGACAGCCTTTCTAAATTGCTGAGGCTGGCCACAAACCTTCTATCCTCCTGTCTCAGTCTCCCAAGTCCTGGGATTACAAACGTGCACCACCATGCCCTACGGAGCAATAGGTTCGTGTATTTGTATTTTCTGAAGTAAACAGGAAGCTAAAAGTAGACAGAACACCAAAAAGGATGAACCTGTTTAGTCAGGTCTCCTTGCAGACTCCTGGCCAAAATAACTTCTGTTACTTTTGAACCAAACTAATTTTTAAAAATGGGTCTGAAAGCATTCCCTATATTTGCAATGCTATGCATTTAAATATTAAGGTTCCAATAAATACTTTTCTTACGTCATTCCAAGAATTCTTGTATAAAAATCCAATGACTTCTTAGGATCCTTAATCCGTAGCATGGTCTGCTGCAATAGAAAATCCTAAGGAGAAAGAGTATGCATTAAACACCTTTAACTTTTACCAATTATTATCAACATTGTGTTTTCTATAACAGGATACAGTCCACCATTGCAACACAATGTTGAAAAAAGAAAAAAACCTACTTTGTCTCTTCAGCCTACCATGAAAATCACCTGGAAACAGTTCCTATCACCTGTGGCTCTCTGTCCAGTGGTGGTGTGAACCTTATGTAGAACACCTGGCTTTCTTGCTACTTACTGGGACAAATCTTTTGTTTGTTACTGAGAAGTTCTACCTCTGAGTTAGATTTCCAGCCCCATTTTATTTTTTATTTCAAAACAGCATCTTGCTAAGTTCATGAGACTGGCCTCGATCCTGTAATCCTCCTGTTTCAGCCTCCCAAGTACTGGGATTGATGAGGTAGAGTAGAAGGAATAAAATTTAGGCAGAAAGGAGACATTGGGAAGGAAAGGAAAAAGTATAGTTTTAAAATCTGGAGTTTGTAAAGTAACTCCACCCTATAGGGTGTGCCCAGGTAGACGGTCCATTTGGGCCTAGGCCCTTAATCCCCGGAATCCCTGCCCAACCTGAGACTCCTGAGGTCCAGGAGGACAAAGGTCATATTTCAGCCAGCAATCTCCCATCTTTCGAAAACCCGAGAGAGGGGAGATCCAGACTTCTTCTGTGCCCACCCCTTCTTGGAACGACCACCTATACCTCAGAAGAGGAGGTCCAGACTGCTTCTGTGCCCACCCTCTCTTGAGAATCTACATAAGGACTAAAGGAGGAAAAGACTTTCTCTCTTGCCCTCCTGCTCACATGACCCGGAAGATGTCCGCTCACCTATTTTTCCCGAATCCCTTATTTTCCTGAATAAATTCCTGCCCTTTTTGTCCCTGACTGGCACGTGTTAAAATTCTTTTTATCACGGAGGCCAAGGAACCATGAGTGGGACCCTGTAACCCCACGACAGGATTACAGATGTGCACCACCATGCCTGGATTTCTGGGACAATTCTGAGTATTGCACGTAGTCCCTCAGAGGCTCCCCAGCAGGATCAAACTCCAGCTGTAATAGGTATACATCTATGGTGGCCTCCCAACAGAGAGCTTTTGGTTGGTACATCCCAAACAAACTACCTACAACCACAGTCACATTTCCAATCTGCTTTTGGGCGACCCAAACAGACTTTATTTGGTGTTAAAAATAAAGAATTCGGTTATTATAATATTTGTTGAGTGAAGGCATAAATGCCTTTCCTGGACCATTTACTAGTAACCATCCAAATTAGCAAGGAATTACAAGATCTTAAACCAAGAACTAAAAGACAAGAAGTTCCTGTTTCTAACACCTTTGTGAAATCCTTCAATTTCCACATCAGGAAACAAAGCTAAACTAATAAAAAAGAGAGTATATAAATTCGTGGAGTTAAGATGATGATGATTAAGTGCTGAGAATGGAACCCAGGGGCCTTCTACCTCTGAGCTACGTCCCCAACCCGTTTAATTTTTAAAACAGGGTCTTGCTGCATTACTTAGGTTGGCCTGGAACCTGTTATCTTCCTGTCACAGCCTCACAAAGGGGAGAATTAAGATTACTATTAACATTAACAGTAATAATTTGCTTAGGGGTTTGACTTCATTGGGTATAAGAAAATTCTGAGTATCACCATCTTCAAGTATTAGTATCCCCATTTCCTATTTATTTGTTTACTTTTTGTGGTACTAGGAATTGAACCCAGGAGCATTCTGCCCGAGCTCCATCACCAGCCCTGCCCTCTTCTATTCTATTTTACTCTATGACAGGGTCTCACAAAGTTACCCACACTAGCCTCAACCTTGTGATCTTCATGCTTCAGCCTCCTGAACTGCTGGGATTATAGGCATGTACCATCACACCCAGCAGTATCCTCCATTTTACAGATGATTGGCTGAAGCTGAAAGATTAGATTAATTGTCCTCTCCCCCCCCCTTTTTTGTGGTACTAGGGATGGAACATAGGGGCATTCTACTTCTAAGCTACACCCCCAGTCCTATTTTACTCTTTATTTTGAAACAGGGTCTCACTAAGTTGCAGAGAGCCTCACTAAGTAGCTGAGGCAGGCCGTGAACCCGGATCCTCCGGTCTCTGTCTCCCAAGTACTGGAATTACAAGCATGCACCACCACGCCTGGCTCTCTCCTTTTTTTGTACTGGAGATTGAACCCAGGGTTACTCTACCTCTGAACTACATCCCCAGCCCTATCTACATCCACAGACCTACTTCATTTTTACTTCGAAACAGAGTCTTACTAAGTTGCTGAGGCTGGTCACGAACCTGTGATTCTCCTGTTTCAGCCTTCCAAATACTGGGATTATAGGTATGTGCCACGATGCCAGGTCTGATATTATTTTGAGACAGGGTCTCACTAAATTACCAAGGCTGCACTTGTCTCAGCCTCCTTTTTACTGGGATCACAGGTGCGCACCACCATACCCGGCATAAGGACTAAAGGGGTCCCTGATTATTCTAACAAACACTAATTTAGGTGCTGCTGTGAGAGACTTTGCCAATGCAATTAAGGTTATGAGTCAGTCAGCCTTAAACTATGAGAGTAGTCTTGAACAAGGTGGGTTCAATGCAGTCACACAAGACCTGTGTTGGGGTCTTGCCCGGCAGGCCCGGGGAGGCCTAGCCCAAGTAGGCGCCTGGCAAGGTGCCAGAGGCAGCCACTGCTGGATGACTAACAGGTGATAACCTTCCTGGAGGAGGGCTGTACCACTCGGCGCGCATGCACCAGTACGTCAGAGCTCGTGGACAGACAGTGCATGCATAGGAGTACTAGAGAGGGGCATGCAGTAGCCTCATGATCACCTCTATGATTGGTCCCAAGTTTCCCCCTCCCCTTGCTGTTAGGCTTATAGCTTAGCTCTTTCCCTGTTAGAAGGAAAACAATAAAGAAGCTTGAACTAGCACCCATTTTGTCACCTCTCTCTCTCTTGAGCCCCCAGGGGCAGGGGTCGAGCGTGGTGGGAGGCGATAACCTGAGGAGAGGAAGGCAGAAAATGGAGACACAAACAAAGGGAGCAAGAAGGGAGGTGTGGTGGTGGTGGAAGTCAGAGATGGTGAGGGTGAGGAGGAGCCAACATGTGGGTGCTGGCCAGGAGATGCAGGGCACAGAACAAGGAGTTAAAGGCAGACTCTCCACCCACAACTGAGAGTCAGCAAGGAAACAAGAACCTCTCATCCCATAACTGCAAGGAAGTGATCGAACCCAGGGGCATTCTACCTCCAAGGTACACCCTCAGCCCCATTTTTCTTTTCTTTTGAAACAGGTACTCACTATGTTGCTGAGGTTGTCCTTCATCCTGCACTCCTGTCTCAGCCTCCCAAGTACTAGGATTATAGGCCTGCGCCACCATGCCCAGGAAGTCTCCTTAATTCCTCCATCAACACTCCTTCCCCAAAGTAACCTATTGATTTGCCTGCCTAAACCCTCCTGGAACCTTTATCCTTCTAGTCTCCCTTTTTACTAACTTCCTGCCTGGACTGTTGTGTTTCTGTTTCTTGCAGGCTTACCTCAGTGCAATTTAGAGTGATCTTTCTAAAATTAAAACCCAACCAATGTCATTTTTTGGTTAAAACCAATCTTTTGGCCTGGGGATGTAGCTCAGTGTTCAATCCCCAGTACTGAAAAAATTAAAAAAAATCAGTCCAAGCAAGCACATATGATTGCTGCATATTCTTTAACATCTTTTATCACTACTCCCCTAAACTGGTTATTTCAAACATTTTCTATTTCATACCCTTACCATGTAGGGAAAAAATGTATGTACCCCAATACATATTTATTGACTTATACACATGCCCAATATATATCAGTATAACACTGAGTGGGGGTATAGCAGTTTCAGAATATGTGCTTAGCATGCACCAGGCCCTGGGCCCTATTTATTTTGAAACAGAGTCTAAGTTACCACATTCTGGTCTCAAAATCTCAGCCACCCAAATACTGAAATTATAGGCCTGTGCCATTGTACCTGGCTAGTAGAAATCTTTACAGAGTGAGAAAACAAATGTAAATACTGAGTGCTCTCTCCTGTCTTGGCCTCCCAAGTACTGGGATTATAAGCATGTGCCACCACACCTGGCTACATTAACAGTTCTCTTCAGGATCTTTTTCCAACCTACCATGCTAGCCTTCACCACTGCTTGGATAGTCTGAACTTCAACCAAAAACATTTAACCCTTCAGGACAAGTTCTGCTTAGCCCTTTTCTGCTATCCCATTCCACATTTTTTTGTGTGTGTGGTACTGGGGATTGAACTCAGGGGTGTTCTACCTTTGAGCTATATCCCCAGTCCTATTTTCCTATTTTTTATTCTTTATTTTGAAACCGGGTCTCACTAAGTTGCGGAGGGCCTCACTAGGTAGCTGAGGCTGTCCGGTCTCAGCCTCCCAAATGCTAGGATTACAAGCCTGTGCCACCACACCCGGCCATTCCACATTTTTGCTAAAATGTTTCCTTCTCCTAGAAAGCCTTTTCCCAAGTCCATTTTAGGTTAGGGTTGATGTATGTTTGGTAAAGGGAGGGCTCCTTATTGTGCTTATTAGAGTCTCCCCCATAGTACTTACAATGTTCCTTATATACAGTGGACAATCGCAAGCAGGGTCAATTTAATTCATTGTGATTCCCCTCTCCCACTTCATGGCAAATTCCAAAATTACTACTTGAATCAGTAACCCAGAAGAAGTTCGAGTGGAGGTTGTGAATGTAGACTCCTCCCTGGTCAAGTCACTCAACACTTCTGTGTCTAAATCTCCCTTCTTCATAGAGTTGTTGTGAGGATTGAATTAAGTAATGTACTTAAAACACCAAGCCACAGCCAGGAACACTGAATATAAATCAGCTATTACTATATATTCAATTTTATGACTTTACATGGTACCACCAGAGCCAAAAATTACTGATCTCAAAAACTGTTTACTCCAAGAAAAGTTTACATAATGAGGATGTAAGGATGTAAGGAAGTATATTTAATATATTTTTAAACATCTCCCAGGATTTTTTTCTTTTTTTGCACTGAAGATTGAATCCAAGGCCTTGTGCATGCTAAGAATACTCTTTATGACACTGTTACACACCCATCCCCTGGAATCTTTTTGTTTGAAATAGCCCAGTATTAGCCAAGTGTGGAGGTGCATAGCTGTAATCCCAGTACTTGGGAGGCTGAGACAGGAGGATTGCACCTATGAGGACATCAGCAACTTAGATCACTTCAAAATAAAAAAATAAAATAGGGTTGGGGGTGTAGCTCACAGGTAAAATGCCCCTGGGTTGAGTCCCCAGCACCACCACCACCACCCCATAACAACAATAAAAAGAGCCCAGTACTAGCTGGCATATGGCACATGCCTATAATCCTAGTACTTGGGAACTGAAACAGGAGGATCACAGATTGGAGGACAGTCTCAGCAACTTAGGTCCTCAGCGGTCAGTGAGACCCTGTTTCTTTTTTTTTTTTTTTTCGGTACTGGGGATTGAACCCAGGGGCATTTTACCTCCGAGCTATACCCCCAGGCCTATTTTTTATTCTTTATTTTGAAACCGAGTCTCACTAAGTTGCAGAGGGCCTCACTAGGTAGCTGAGGCTGGCCGCGAACCCGGATCCTCCGGTCTCAGTCTCCCGAATGCTGGGATTACAAGCGTGTGCCACCACGCCCGGCTCCGAGACCCTGTTTCAAAATAAAAAAAATAAAACAGGGCTAGGGGTGTAGCTGAGGAAGAACGCCCCAAGGTTCAATCCCCAGTACCACCAAAATAAATAAATAAGCAAATTAAAAATATTAAGGGAGATATAAGTGAGAGGAGTGTGAGAAAGCATACAGATAGACATATAGATATACACATTTTTCCCTTCCCCCTTAATTTTGCAGTGACTTAACACTTTTCCTTGGCTAAGTACGACTGAGGGCAAATCAAAGGTTTTAGCAATTTGTCTGACTTTCATCTTGAGAGCAAAGGACAGGCAGGGATCAAAGTCATAGGCCACCTATCCGTTCTTAGAGATCTGCATAAAGCCTGTGTTTAACCTTCGAGGAGTTTACAAATGCTATAGTTAAATGAACAAACAGAAAGTTGTTTACTGCAAACGAATAAGTAGAAAGGCGTTTACTGACACTAATGACCAAAGGAATAAATTCCCCAAGCCGCTGACGTGTCTAATCTTGACAATGCAGGGAGGCACCACACCTGAGTGAGTTGCACTGACTCTCAATACAGACACGTCAAGTAAGCAAAAGCCTTCATATGCAACAGGTAATTTCTTACTAGGTCCTATCTGTAAAACTAGTGAAGCTGGAGTGGGGGCGACTACGAAAAAGGACGACAGCCAGGAGGGACCGATAGAAACAGTGATCTTTGGAACCACGGGAGTTTTGAAACCGCAGTTCTTACTACCCATGGAGATTGACCTGGGAACACCCACAGACAAGGAACCTGACTCTGGTTTGGCCTGGCTCCCAGATATCATTTCAATATAAGTTAGTCAGACGTGGTGGCCCATACTTGTGATCCCAGTACTTGGGAGGCTGCAGGTTAGCGGCCAGCCTCAGCTACTTTGTGAAGTCCTCCACAATTTGAGACCCCGTTTCAAAATAAAGAATAAAAGAGAACTGGGGGTGTAGCTCGGAGGTAGAAAGCCCCTGGGTTCAATCCCCAGTTCCACCAAAAAAGAAAAGAAAAAAAGGTTAATGCAAGGAGGGTCGCAAGCCTTTCAAACCACCCGAAGGGATACCCTCCATTATCAGCCGGTCCCAGGTCTCCCCCATTGGACTCCATTATCCATCCTTGCAGCCCACGCCCATCTGACCACCACCAGCACACCTGCAGCAGATGCCGGAAGGGGTTCGAATCCCGCCCGGCCAGGCCCGTCCGGAGAACGCAGCTCCCACACTCCCCGGGGCTTCAGCCGCGCCACGCGCGGGAGATGGAGGCCTGGTGCCCACCTTGGTGCTGGGATCCGCGTCGGAACAGCAACTGAGGGCGGCCTCGTCACTGAGGCCGCCGGGCACGGGCTGCGGTTCTGCCATTGCTGCACTCAAGTCTGAAGGACGACCGAACCCGGGAACCCAACGCCACAAACTCCCTCCACCCTGTCCAGGCGCCGTCTTCACTGAGACTGCGCAACGGCGTGGCGGGGCGTGACCGCTGCGTCTAGCCAATCGCTACGCGGAGAGCTGTGGGCTCTCTGTTGATTGGGTCCCTGTGAGTCAGCGCCCACAGAGCTAGTTCTGGGGACTACAACTCCCAAGGTACCTTGCGCGTCATGGAGGCCGCTTTAAAAAAAAAAAAAAAAAAAAAAAAAGGCCGCTGGGAAGCTATGCTTCTTGCTACTCCATGTGCAATTGTTTCTGTTTAACACAGCTCCCTAACCAACCGTATCTCAGGGTGACAACGTTGTTGATAATTGTAATCCAAGGGAAATTGAGAGTTGGGAGTTATTCTTTTAAAATTGTAAATATTCGACCGGGCGTGGTGGCGCACGCTTGTAATACCAGCATTTGGGAAATGGAGACTGGAGGATCCAGGTTCACGGCCAGCCTCAGCTACCTAGTGAGGCACTCTGCAATTGAAGCAGCTACATAAGTGAGGAAACCCGAAAAGCAACCTATGCAGTAGTTAACCTGCAGGAGGGAATAGAAGCAAACCCACTTCCTCCAAACACCTCAGCACAAAAGACTGAATTAATTGCCCTCACCTGAGCTTTGCAATTGGGAAAAGACAATTTATAACTCAGCGCAAACAGGGTAACGCTGCATACGCATGGTGCACACACAGTCCCTATTTAAGCACTTTGAATCACTCATACTTTTTAATTCAGCACAGCACAGGCTGACCGTGCACCTGCGTAGCATGCACATCCTCCTGTAAATGAGCAGCACACATGCGCACATCCTACTGCAAGGCAAATCCTTCCCTAAGCACGCAGCACCTGGGTTGCTGCACATATCCTCCTGTAAGACTGTAGCACTGAAAACTTTCCTGTAAAGCAGTTTGCAGTGACCACAATTTATAACGCAGCACAACACAGGCTGACCCTGCACATGCATGGGGCACCGCCCCCTTTATAAGCACTTAGAATTAACAACAGTTTTGAACTCAGCACAGCATAGGCTGTCCCGAAACCTGCATAAGGCATGCACGCGGGAGACACTTGCATACACATCCTCCTGTAAGTGTGCAGTACCTGGACTTGTGTGCACATCCTCCCACAACTGTGTAGCACTGCACACCTTCCTGTAAGCACTTCTCAGTGCCCACAATTTATAACTTAACACAGCACAGGCTGACCCTACACCTGCGTAGTGCGCATACCCTACTGCAAAGCATGCCGTGTATGTGTGCACAGCCTCCTCTGAGCGCCAGACACTGCACAGCCTCCTGTAAGAACTTCTCAGTGGCCACAGTATATAATTCAGCACAACACAGGTTGACCCTCCACATGCACGGTGCAAACACACATCCGGATTTGCGTGCACACCCTCCTGTAAAGCATGTAGTCATACACCCTCCTTTAAGCACTTCGAAGTGCCAGCAATTTAAAACTCAGCACAGGAGCCAGGTGTGGTGGCGCATGCTTGTAATCCCAGCATTCGGGAGGCTGAGACCGGAGGATCCGGGTTCAAGGCCAGCCTCAGCTACCTAGTGAGGCATTCTGCAACTTAGTGAGACCCGGTTTCAAAATAAAGAATAAAAAATAGGGCTGGGGGTGTAGCTCGGAGGTAGAATGCCCCTGAGTTCAATCCCCAGTACCACACACAAAAAAACAAACAAACAAACAAAAAACACCAAAAAAAACCCCTCAGCACAGCACAGGATGATCCGGTACCTGCATAGCATGCACATCCTCCTGCAAAGTGCGTGGCACATACACGCACATCCTCTTGTAAAGTACTTCGCAGTGACCACAATTTATAACTCGGCACAACACAGGCTGATCCTGAACATGCATGATACACATACACAACCTCTATAAGCACTTAGGATTGACCACAGTTTTGAACTCAGCACAGCACAGGCTATCCCAAAATGTGTGTAGCCCATACATCAGACATACACGCACATCCTCCTGTAAGGGTGAAGTACACGGCTTCCATGCACACCCTCCTGTAAGTGAGTGGCACTGCACACCCTCCTCTAAGCACTTCACAGCACCCACAAATTATAACTCACCACAGCAAGGCTGGCCCTACACCTGCGTGATGCACACATACTCCTGCAAGCGTGTAGTGCATGCGCATAAATCCTGTGAGTCTGTAGTGCTGCACACCCTCCAGCAAGCATTTCGTAGTGCCCAGAATTTATAACAGCATAGCATAGGCTGACCCTGCACCTGTGTAGTGGGCATCCTCCCACAGCACACAGCACATGCGTGCCATCCTCCTGTAAGCATGTAGCCCATGTGTGCACATCCCCCTCTATGTGCTTTGAAGTGCCCCCAATTTATACCCCAGCACAACACAGGCTGAACTTGTGACAGAGTAGCATGCAATCCTCCTGTAAAGCGGGCAACACCGCACATCCTCCTGTAAGCACTTCACAGTGACCACAATGTATAACTCAGCACAACACAGACCGATCCTGCACCTATACAGTGCACATACACACCCTTTATCAGCACTTAGGATAAACCAGTTTTGAACTCAGCTCAGCACAAGGTGTCCCAAAACTCGAGTAGTGCGCACATTGCGCTTGAATGCACATCCCTCAGTAGGTGTGCAGCATCTGGATTATTTGCACACCCTCATGTAAACACTTCGCATTGCCCACAATTTATAACTCAGCACAGCAATGCTGACCTCCATCTGAGTAGCGTGCACATCCTCCTGCAAAGCAAGCAGCACGTGCGTGCATACCCCCTATAAGTGTGTGGTGCTGCGCACCCTCCAGTAAGCACTTCGCAGTGACCACAATTTACAATTCAGCACAACACAAGCTGACCTTTCACATGCATAGCATGCATCCCTCCCCAACGTGCAGCACATGAGTGCACATCGTCCTGTAAGCATGTAACGCACATGTGCACATCCTCCTGCAAAGGCTGACACTGCACTCCCTCCATGAGTGCTTCAAAGTGCCCACAATTTATAGCTCAGCACAACACAGGAAGACCCAGCTGATGAATGATGCACATACACACTGTGTGTAAGCACTTCACTCTACCTGCAGTTTTGAATTCAGCTCAGGACAGGCTGATCCCTCACCTGGGTAGCATACACATCCTACTGTAAGCGGGCAGCAATGCATACCCTCCTGTAAGCAGTTCCTAGTGCCGATTTATAATTCAGTGCAACACAGGCTGACCCTGCTCATGTACGGTGCACACCAGTCCCTCTTTAAGCACTAGGATTTAACCAGAGTTTTGAATTCAGCACAGCACAGGCTGACCCTGTACCTGAGCAGCATGCACATCCTCCTTAAAGTACAGAGTTCATGGGCGCACATTTTTCTGTAAGCACGCAGCACCTGGGTCATGTGAAAATTCTCCCATAATCACGTAGCACCTGGGCAGCATGCACATCCTGCTGTAAAGTGGGTAGCCTTGTGCACTCTCCATTAAGCAGTTCTTTGTGCCCACAATTTATAATTCAGCAACATAGGCTGACACTGCGAGTGCACAGTGCACACCTTTCCCTCTTTTTTTTTTTTTTTTTTTTTTTTTTTTTTTTTTTTTTTTTTTTTTTTTTTTTGTGGTACTGGGGATTGAACTCTGGGGCATTCTACCTTTGAGCTATACCCCCAACCCTATTTTTTATTCTTTATTTTGAAACCGGGTCTGACTAAGTTGTGGAGTGCCTCACTAGGTAGCTGAGGCTGGCTGCGAACCCAGATCCTCCGGTGTCAGCCTCCCAAATGCTGGAATTACAAGTATGCACCACCATGCCCAGCTTGGCTCTCACTCTTGAAGCACTATGAACTCATCAGAGTTTTTAATTCAGCACAGCACAGGCTGACCCTGCACCTTTGCAGCGCGCACATCCTCCTGAAAGTGCAGAGCGCATGCATGCATATCCTGTTGAAAACGCAGAGTGCAGGTGAGCACATCCTCCTGGAAAAAGCACAGAGGGGTGCGTGCACATCTTCCCTGAAGCATGTAGTGCTTCTGCACCATCCTGTGTAAGCGCACACAGCACCTGGGTTGCATTTGAATCCTCCCTTCAGCACACACCATCCAAGCAGCATGGATATCCTATGATAAGCAGGTAGCACTGCATGCCCTCCTGTTAGTGGATTGTAGTGCCCACAGTTTATAATTCAGCACAACACAGGCTGACCCTGTTCGTGCACCGTGCACACCAGTCCCTCTTTAAGCACTAGGATTTAACCAGTTTTGAATTCAACACAGCACAGGCTGACCCTGTACCCAGGTAGCACACACATCATCCTGTAAGCAGACAGCACACTTAAACATGCTCCTGTAAGCACATTGTGCATTGCGTGCACATCATTCTGTAAGCACACAACAGCTGGGTTTCACACGAATCCTCCTGCCAGCACCCAGCACCTGGGAAAGATGAACATCCTACTGTAAGGTGGTAGTGCTGCACACCCTCCTGTAAG
Organism: Graphiurus murinus; assembly: GCA_004027655.1. Classification (NCBI taxonomy): domain Eukaryota; kingdom Metazoa; phylum Chordata; class Mammalia; order Rodentia; family Gliridae; genus Graphiurus; species Graphiurus murinus. The sequence goes on along the minus strand of PVLC010025786.1, from coordinate 217 downwards.
CTGTTTGTAGTGCCAGCCTTTTTTTTTTTTTTTTTTTTTTTTTGCGGTACTGGGGATTGAACTCAGGGGCATTCTACCTCCGAGCTACACCCCCAGCCCTATTTTTTATTCTTTATTTTGAAACCGGGTCTCACTAAGTTGCGGAGTGCCTCACTAGGTAGCTGAGGCTGGTCTCGAACCCGGATCCTCCGGTCTCAGCCTCCCGAATGCTGGGATT
>PVLC010025785.1:0-23324 GCA_004027655.1 Graphiurus murinus | reverse complement strand
ACATCGTGCGACATTTACATTCAGTTAAATATGTCTATTCAAACATTTATCATTTCTTTATGGTAAAAACTTGAAATCCTTTCTCCTAGCTTTTTAAGTGTAACTGCATAATCACTGTACTCTGGAATAGCATGTCAGAACTTGTGCCTATCTAACTATACCTTGGTACTCATTGTTCAACTTTTCCTCATCCTTCTGTTCCCTATCTCTTCAGCCCCTAGTACCTACTATTCTACTCTTATCTTCTATGAGTTCAACTTTTTAAATATTCTATGAATGAGATCATGGGATACTTGTCTTCCTTATATGACTTATTTCACTTGTATAATGATTTCCCATCCAGAAGACTTCTAGAGATGATAGCTTCACAAAGTAGCAGGATACAAAATCAACCTACAAAAATCTTTAGCATTCTTTTGTACCAATCATGAATCCACAGAAAAAGAAATACAGAAAACAATTCCATTCACAATAACCTCAAAAAATATAAAATACTTAGGAATAAATTTAACCAATGAAGTGAGAGACCTCTAAAATGAAAATTATAAATCACTAAAGAAAGAAATTGCAAGCCAGGCGTGGTGGCACACGCTTGTAATCCCAGCATTTGGGAGGCTGAGACTGGAGGGATCTGGGTTCACGGCCAGCCTCAGCTACCTAGTGAGGCTCTCCACAGCTTAGTGAGACCTGTTTCAAAATAAAGAATAAAAAATAGGGCTGGGGGTATACCTCAGAGGTAGAATGCCCCTGAGTTCAATCCCTAGTACCGCCAAAAAAAAAAAAAAAGAAATTGCAGATTTTAGAAGATGGAAAGACCTCCCATTCTCCTGAATAGGCAGAATAAATATAATCAAAATGTCCATCCTACCAAAAATGAACTACATATTACCAAAATCACTATCAAAATATCATCATAATTTTTCATAGACATAGAGAAATCAATTATAAAATGCATATGGAAATACAAAACACCCAGAATAGCCAAAGCAATTCTCAGCAATAAGAATAATGCTAGAGGCATCACAATACCTGACTTCAAATTATACTACAAAGTGATAGTAATAGAAACAGCATGGTATTGCCACAAAAACAGACACATAGATCAATGGACTAGAGTAGAAGACTCAGAAACAAAGCCCCCCATATGTATAACCAGATGATCTTTGATAAAAATACCAAAGACATACACTGGAGAAAGGACATCCTTTTCAACAAATGCTGTTCTGAAAACTGGCTAACCATATGTAGAAAAATGGAATTAAACCCTAACCTCTTACCCTGCACAAAAGTCAACTCAAAGATCTATGAATTAGACCAGAAGCTTTGAAACTGATAGAAGAGGGCATATCACCAATACTCCAACATATAGATACAGGTAGAAACTTCCTCAATAAGACCCCAAAAGCTCAGGAAATTGAAACAATTAATGAATGGGATAGCATTAAGTTAAAAGCTTCTGTGCAGCAAAGAAACCATCAAGATTCTGTAGAAAGACTACAGAATGGGAGAACATCTTCACTGCCTACCCATCTGACAAAGGTCTAATATCTAGAATATATAAAGAGCTTTAAAAGCTTAACACTAAGAAAAAAAAAAAAAACCTAATCAAAAAATGGGCAACCTAACTGAATAGATTCTTTTCAAAAGGAGAAATACAAATGTCAAGCCAACAAATATATGAAAATATATATGAAAAAAAAAGTTCAATATCTTTAGCAATCATGGAAATGCAAATCAAAACTACACTGAGATTCCATCTCATTCCAGTTAGGATGGCAGTCATCAGGAACACAATAATAAATGCTGTCAAGGATGTGGGGAAATAGAAACCCTATTACATTGTTGGGACTGCAAACTAGTATACCCACTTTGGAAGTCAGTGTGGAGATTTCAGAAGATTGGAAACAGAACCACCATATAACCCATAATAGCACTCTTGGGCATCTTCGCAAAGGAAATGAAATCAGAATATTATAATAATACGTGCATATCCATGTTCAAGGCAGCACAATTTACAATAGCCAAATTATAGAACAAGCCTAGGTATCGAATAACGAATGGATCACAAAACTTTAGTATATACAAACAACAGAATTTTACTCAGCCATAAAAAAAAGAACAAAATCACACCATTTGCAGGAAAATGGATGGAAATTGAGAATATCATACCAAATGAGTATAGTCAGTCCCAAAGAACGAGTAGATGTATGTTTTCTCTAGTATGTAGAAGCTAGAGAGATATGTGGAAATAAGGGCAACATCAGATAGAAGAGCAGAGACTCCAGGGGAGAGACTGAGCAAGTCATAAAGAATTCGGTAGTAAGCTGGGAGTGGTGGTGCAAGCTTGTAATCCCTGTACTTAGGAGGCTGAGACAAGAGGATTGCAGATTTGAAGCCAGCCTCTGCAATTTAGTGTGGCTCTCAGCAACTTAATGAGACCCTATTTCCAAAAAGAAATAAAAAATAGGTCTGGGGATATAACCTGAAGGTAAAAGGCCCTTGGGTTCCATCTGCCATAACACACACACACACACATATACACAAAATGTAGTAGTAGAAACAATGCTATGAATGTATACAAAATTACCAATTCCAATCTCAAAGACATGTGGGGTGATGATGGGGGGGAACTGGGTGGGAAAGGTACCAAGAGTTATGTGCATATATTTACCTGAAACTATGTACCCCAATATAATATAAAATTGCAATGCACCAAATTAAAAAAAAAACAAAAGATTAAAATATATATATATAGGATTCTAGTTCTATCCATGTTACATATAACAGGATTTTTTCTTTTTATAGATGAATAGTATTCCATTGTATATATATATATATACCACTTTTTTTATTCATTCATCAGTTGGACACTCTGGTTGTTTTCATGTCTTGGCTATTGGGAACAGTGCTGCAATGAACATGGGAGTGCAGATGTCTCTTCACCATGCTGATTTCACTTCTATTGGCTATATATCCAGGAATGGGATTGCTAGATCTTATGGTAGTTCTACTTTTAGAGCCTCCATACTACTTTCCATAATGACTGTATTCATTGCCCTTTACATCATACCTGAAGCTGTCACCAAAGCAAATTTGATTTAGAATTGGTTGGGTGAGGAGAGAACATAAACTTACCTTCTCTCCCTTATCTCAATTAGTTGCCTCCTGTTTCTTTTCTCTGAAGTCTGCAAAATGCTGAAAAGAGATATAATTTAACCTATTTAAAAGAATTATAAACTTAGCGAGACCCGGTTTCAAAATAAAAGAATAAAAAATAGGGCTGGGGGTATAGCTCAGAGGTGAATGGAATGCCCCTGAGTTCAATCCCCAGTACCGCAAAAAATAAATAAATAAAATAAAAGAATTATAGACCTTTTATCAATTAAGAATCTATTTAAACACTGATAGTAATATTTTTTGTAATTATTAAACATTTTTGTTTCCTACAGAAAACCATAGGCAAAATTGCAACATGCTTGGAATTGCGAAGTGCAGCTTTACAGGTAAATGGAACTTTCTCTTTCCTTCCAATATGAGAATAAATTATTCAGAATTACTCTGATAAGTCAGACATGGTGGGGCACACATATCCCAGTACTTAGGAGGCTGAGACAGGAGGATCACAGGTTCGAGGACAGTCTCAGCAAGTAATGAGATTCTCATTGACCTAGTGAGACTCTTGTTTCAAAAAAAAATAATAATAATAATAAAATAAAATAGAGCTCAAGTGTATCTCAGAAGTAGAATGCCCCTGGATTCAATGCCCTGTGCCCACTGCCACACACACACACACACAAAATGAATTACTTTGATAAAACATTATACTGTGTGAAGAAGTATTATATTAGAAGGGTCAATCTTATAACAATAAGAATCTCTCAGTTGAACTCATACTTAATACACCATAGAAATAAAAGATATGACTTTTTTTCTGTTATTTTTAGCCTGAATGTTTCAAGAATGCAAAATCAAACAAAAACAAGTGTGGGACTTTTCATTTTCTGCCTTGAAAACAAGAAATAGACTCATTTTGAGTATTTGATTCTTGCCACTTCAAAGTTATAGGGTGCAGTGAAATCTTTGTAATGAAAAGATGTAATATACGTATTTTGAATTTAGTCCACACAGTCCCAGGAAGAATTTAAACTGGAGGACCTGAAGAAGCTAGAACCAAGTAAGTTTTGTCTTAAAATTTTTAGTGATATTTCTTTAGGAAAATAGTTTTATCTGTTACAAAGATTATTTAGCACAGATGGTGATTGAATTTGTTTCTCTTAATGTCTAATCCAGTGTTATCTTTTTGCTATTTTTAAAATTCTTACAATATTTATAGTAATTATTTGGATTTTATCTTCATTGTAGAATATGTGAGGTTCTACTTAATCTAAATATATATTAGCCTTTGTTTTGTCTTAATGGCCTTGATGAAACTATTTACTTTGGTAAATATTTATAGAGTTTAGTGGAAAATAGAAAGTTGCAGTCATTGATCATCATTCAGGCTACATGTCATTGGAAACTGCATTCCAGCCATTGGGGCTGCACTATAAAATGTTACTTTGTTGTCTTCATATTTTCCTCCTTCAAAACTTTTTGAAGTAAACAATTCCTTCAGATGCTTTGGTGGTTAGGATGCTGCCAAATAAAGCCTTTTTGCGGTTTCAAATGATCATTCTCTTAGGGGAAATGTTTGCAGTCTGGGTAAAGGCACAGAGTTGAATATAAAACTAAATGAACAAAAGTCAGTATATTCTTCTTTTCTTGAGAAAAGATTTCATATATCAACTTTGTTTATGTGAATAGGGAATGTTAGATTTTAACCTATCCATTTATTAAGTCAGATTTCTAAGCAAGGAATCATAAAATCTTAGCATTTTCTTTTTTTATTTATTTATTTATTTTATTTTATTTTTTATTGTAATAATTTGTGCTTTGTATGTATACATCTTTGTTAGGTACAAATTGATAACGACATATGTGCATACATTTCTCATCTGACCCCTTCCCCAATTCCCACCCCATAGGAGTTGTAGCTATACAGTCATGTTTTCTCATTTTATAGTTGAAGAGATGGAATAATTTGCCTGTTTCATTGTGGCCTTTAGTATCTGAGCAGGAACTAAATCTTAGGACCCTGGTCAGTCTCAGTTCATACCAGTGCAATCCTTTGATGTTCATATGCTTTGGGTAAGGGGTAAAAAAATAAAAGTTTAAAAACTAAAGACAGCCAGGTTCCATGATACATACCTCTAATCCTAGTACTTGGGAAGCTGAGACAGGAGGATTGCAGGTTTGAGGCCATCCTCAGCAACTTAGTGAGGTTCTATTTCAAAATAAAAAGGTCTGGGAATGTAGCTTGGAGGTAGAATGCCTCTGGGTTCAATTCCCAGGTACCTGCATCCCCTCCCCCCTAAAAAAGAAAAAAAAAAAACAAAAACCTAAAGAGAATATTCTTATAAATTCCACAAACTTTCTGTTTCTGATTCATTTATAGTAAGCTTAACAAAGACAGACATATATTATTGAAGTAGTTGAAATGCGATTGTAATTGCAGGTCTAGGGCAAAAAAGGGATTCTTAGAGACTGTACTGAGGGAATTTGATTTTCCATTGTTTGGATTGGTAGAAATAAAGAGAAAATAGGAATACATAGCAGATTTGTTGTGATTCTGGTGGCTTTTCCACAATTGTTAGGTGATCCAGTTTCATATCTTCAGAACACTATACTTCTGAATATGGCAAGAATTATGAACTATGTCATTTTAAAAGCTTTGGTTACTTTATATAATCAAGTTCATAAACTTTTTTTTTTTCCCTTGGTGGCGTGGAGATCAAACCCATGGCCTCACGCATTGAAGGGCAAGTGCTATCACTAAGCTACATCTCCAGTCATAGAGTGTAAAGTATGTTACAAGAAACATTATTGTAAAAAAAAGAAAGAAAGAAACATTACTGTGCATTCAGAAATAGTTCTTATATCTGTATCCAATCAAATAATATAAAATCTAATCTCTCGCAAATTTTTATATTTATTTTTCATACTGAGGATTGAACCCAGCGGCATTCTACCTCCAAGCTACACCCTGGCCCTCTTTAATTTTATTTTTAAACAGGATCTCACTAAGTTGCTGGGGCTGCCTCAGACCTGCCATCCTCCTGTCTCAGCCTTCTATGTACTAGGATTATAGACATGTATCACCATATCTGGCAAAATTTTTCTTTTTAATGATCATATTTTCTTGTACCTAGGAATTTATTTTGTGACTTTTAAAAAAAAGCATTAACAAACACTGTGCAATATTATTTTTATAACAGCATTTTGGAGATATAATTCACATACCACACAATTCACCAATTTAAAGTATATTATTCAATGGTTTTTAGTTGTTGGCAAAGTTGTGCACTCATCACCAGAAATCACTTTTAGAACACTTTTATCACCCCAAAAACAAATTCTGTACCCACTAGCAGTCACTCATTTCTCCTCATCTCACCCAAACCCCCTCCAACTCTCAGTTCCAGGCAACCATAATTTGATTTCTGTCTATAAATTGGCCTATGCTGGACATTTCACATAAATAGAATCATATAAAGTGTTACTGGCTACATATAAGATTATAAAGAAGCAACTCAGTGGCTTTAAATAAAAGACTACAGTTATAGTTAGGATAACTTTTTTTTTTTTTTTTTTTTTTTTTTTTTGCGGTACTGGGGATTGAACTCAGGAGCATTCTACCTCCAAGCTACACCCCCACCCCTATTTTTTATTCTTTATTTTGAAACAGGGTCTCACTAAGTTGTGGAGTGCCTCACTAGGTAGCTAAGGCTGGTCGCAAACCTGGATCCTCCGGTCTCAGCCTCCCAAATGCTGGGATTACAAGTGTGCGCCACCACGCCCCACTCATGCTCAATTTTTTAATAATAAAAATAATTAGGATTTTGGCTTCTTACTTATTCACTATTTTCTTTTTCTTTTTTTTTTTTTTTTTTTTTCGGAACTGGGGATTGAACTCAGTGGCATTCTACCTTGAAGCTATACCCCCAGCCCTATTTTTTATTCTTTATTTTGAAACCGAGTCTCACTAAGTTGCGGAGTGCCTCACTAGGTAGCTGAGGCTGGCCGCGAACCCGGATCCTCCGGTCTCAGCCTCCCGAATGCTGGGTTTGTTTCCAAACAAAATTAAAGAATCTTATTGATACATTAGATGGCTATAAAAATTATGAACTATTCTTACATATTTATTCATGTGTTCTTATAAATATGCTCAGTTTTTTCTGCTATTGCCTCACAAGACCTTTTATTGGTTGCCATTTTTAGAGTAGCAACTATATGCCAAGCACTCAGAAGAATCCTCTTAACTGCATTTTGCTAATGACAATTCTGACACTTGCTCATAACTTTATTTGCTTGTAAATGCCAAGAATGGGTTTTGGGCTCACTTAGTACTGCCTGTGTTTCTTTTAATACCTGTAATCATGCAATACTGACATCATTCCTAAATGTCATGGTTCTCCAGTTCAAGTTCCTGAGAGATTATTGACCCACATGTTAGTGGAAGATCAGGATAAATTTGCAGTGTTCTTCTCTTCCTCATTAATTTGTTTTTGTTTTATTTTGGCTTTTGTTTACTTTTTAAAGAATTGGAGTGGAAATGGGAAGATAGTATTTAGTATTTTGGGGCAATCATTTTATATATTTTAAATTTATATGATTCTCATTTGAAATTCTCCATTGGGGTGTGTGTGTGTGTGTGTGTGTGTGTGTGTGTGTGTGTGTGTGTGTGTGTTACTAGAGATGGAACCCAGGGGCCTTCTACCTCTGGACATGCCCACACCTATTTTATTTTCTATTTGGAGACAGTGTTTTGCTAAGTTACTGAGAACCTCACTAAGTTGCTGAGGCTAGCTTTGAACCTGTGATCCTTCTGTCTCAGCCTCCCAAGTTCTGGGGTAACAAGTGTGTGCCACCATGCCCAGCTCCCTTGGTGGTACTTAAGTGATTTTAATTTGCTATTGCTTCTTAAAGGAACATAAATGTGCATATTTATATATATATATATATATAGGATATGCTCTAAAATTTGGAATTTATCAAAGCCAGGCACTTGTGAGTTAATTATTTTATTGGAATTAAACAGTTTTGAGAAATTAATATTTAACAGTATTTCACTTTAGGTGTTCTCGACCAAACTTGCCCTTAGGTAGGCCTCTTCTAAGGAAAATTAATTAAGGAACCTTCAATATGTTGGACTTAGATGGTTTATTTTGATAATGTATTCTTCCCTTCAATGCTTTCTTGAAAACCCTATGTAAACTTCATACTAAAACTATGATTGTGAAAATACCAGTTATTTTTTCTTATGTTAATTCTTAGTAATGTACTGCTTCTTACTCATGTATCTCCCCACCACCCTGTAAAATTTCCTTTCATTAATCCATCCTTCAAGGCTCCACAGAAATCCCACTTTTCCTTAAAAGCCTTCTCTGCTCTCCCTGGACAAAATTAATTGTAGGAGCATTTTTATTTTTTTAAATTATTTTAGGAGCATTTTTATATCCATTATCAGTGTCTGCCTGTATTATTCTTACTTACATTTGTTTTAGTCTCCAAAGAGATTATGAATAACCTTTGTATTTTTCCTGCAGAACCTACTGAATGCTTTGTATATATAATATAAAGTTGGCAAATTTGTATTAAATTGAATAGATTTGAATGCCTTGAGGAAATCTTTTCCCACCATTTAAAAAATAACCTTTCAAAATTGAAACATTTGCCCATTTTTCCTACCACAAAAATGAAACATGTCAGCCACAAAAGCAAAACACATTTTAGTATTTATGCCTGTGTATCATTTTTAGAGTGTAAGCTTCAAGAGGGTGGCAGGTCCATGCTCTGAGAAAGTAGGCTGGGAGTGCTGGATTTTCTCCAGTGTTGTACTTCATCAGGTATCTGCCTTGCAGTGGTCCTAAATGTGTAAGTTCTACTGAATGAGCCAGTGATTCTCCAACCCATGACAGACTTTGTGCTCATGATACCTTCTATGAAATTATAAGCTCTTCTCCAAATCTTCTTAAAACATTGTACTAGTTTTGATGGAAGGAAAAACCTATGTAAAGTTTAAGGTAGACTGTTATTTTAAAAGAACATTAGAATCTCTGTTATTCACTAGTTGGTGAAAGTAGACACCTATACTACAATTACAGAAAGTGAAAGTCTGTTTCTTCTTCCAAAACTATTCACATAAATTAAATATCTAAAACTAAATGAACAAATGTTTTCCTTTTCAAAGCATTGGTACCCCAATGCTGTTTAATTCTTCTATTACAATACAAATGCAAGATATTCTTAATAATAACTGATTTTTTTTTTGGTAGTATTGATGATTGAAACCAAGAATTTCACATGGTAGGCAAATGCTCTGCCACTGAGCTACTCCCTCACCCCTAGCCCTTTTTATTTTGAAGAGGGTCTTGCTAAGTTGCCAAGGCTAGCCTCGAACTTAAGATTCTCCTGCCTTGGCCTTCCAAATAGCTGGGATTACAGGTGTGCTCCACTGTACCCAGCTTAATTTTTTTAAATTAATGTTATCATATATATATAGATTTTTAAAAATTAATGTTATATATATCTTAAAAGTTTTTTTCTCATTTTATTATTAAAATATGATCATTACTGTGTTTTTGCTTCGTGTGTGTGTGTGTGTGTGTGTGTGTGTGAGAGAGAGAGAGATAGATAGATAGATAGATAGATAGATAGATAGATAGATAGATAGATAGATGCTGGGGATTGAACCCAGAGGCATTCTACCACTGAGCTACACCCCTACACCTAGTTTTATTTTTTACTTGGAAACAAGGTCTCTCTAAGCTGATGCAAGCTTCACTGAGTTGCTGAGGTTTCTTTGGACCTATGATCCTCTTGTCTCAGCCTCCCAAGTACCGAGATTACAAATGTGTGCCACCACACTCACTGTGTTTTTGCTTCTTCTTTTTTTTTTTTTTTTTTTTTTTGCGGTACTGGGGATTGAACTCAGTGGCATTCTACCTCCAAGCTATATCCCCAGCCCTATTTTTTATCCCCAGCCCTATTTTTTTATTCTTTATTTTGAAACCGAGTCTCACTAAGTTGCGGAGTGCCTCACTAGGTAGCTAAGGCTGGCCGCGAACCCGGATCCTCCGGTCTCAGCCTCCCGAATGTTGGGATTACAAGCATGCGCCACCACACCCGGCTGTGTTTTTGCTTCTAATGTGAATCATACATGGTATTTTTTAATACCTACTCTCCATTATTAGTATCTGGCACAGTACTATATAAGTGATTAATTAATATTTACTAAGTTGAATTAACAGTTTACCAGCAGTGATCATGTGAAAGTTTAGAAAGAATGTTCTCATTAAAAAGTTAGTGCTTCTAACCGGGCGTGGTTTTATTTAAACCTTCTACTTTCATCTTCTGCTGTTTCTCCCTTATCATACTTAAGTTCCTTGCGTTCATTCTGTCTTGTACAAGCCAAACTATTGCCTTCTCAGAGCCTTTGATGTTGTGCTAGACTGTTCTCTAGTACCTGGAAAGCCCTTAGCCTAGAGCTAATTGCAGATGCTTCCTCTCATCCGAGGGCATGGTTCAAATGTCGTCTTACATTTGAGTTTGAAAGGCATCCTGTGCACCTTGGTTCTTCCACTGAATTTTCTCTCTATTCTACTTACACAACATTCTGTTTGCATCCTTCATGACCTTAATCACAATCTTGCATTATTTTATTGATTTGTTGGAATATTTATTGTTTACTTGTCCTGAGTAGAGTCTAAGCTCCAGATATTACTTCTTGAATACTGTATATCTTTAACACATAAAATAGCGATTGGAATATTGTAGACATTCAATAAGCATTTGTTTCTAACCAAGACAGAAAGAGCCAGGTATAGTGTCACACACCTGTAATCCCAGCACTTGGGAGGCAAGACAGGAAGACCACAGGTTCTAAGCCAACCTCAACAATTTAGTGAGGCCCTCAGCAACTTAGGGTGACCCTGTTTCAAAATAAAAAATAAAATAGGCCAGGCATGGTGGCGCACGCTTGTAATCCCAGCATTCAGGAGGCTGAGACCGGAGGATCTGGGTTCAGGGCCAGCCTCAGCTACCTAGTGAGGCACTCGCAACTTAGTGAGACCCGGTTTCAAAATAAAGAATAAAAAAAAAATAGGGCTGGGGGTGTAGCTCGGAGGTAGAATGCCTCTGAGTTCAATCCCCAGTACCGCAAAAAAAAAAAAAAAAAAAAAAATAGGGCTGAGAATATAGCTCAGAGGTATAATGCTCCTGGGTTCAATGTCTAGTACCTTGGCGGGGGGCAGGGGAGAGAGGTAGAGAAGAAGACTGAGGGTAAGAGCTAAAGAGAGAGAGAGAAAGAGAATAAAAATTAATGTGAATCTAGATACAAGTCTCCAACTTCATTCTCAATAGGTGATTTAGTAGAGCACATATATAATAAGCCTGTTAAACAAACCTTACTTCTATTGAAATAAGTCATATAATTATAACTTGTCCTCTGGATTTCGTCATTTGAGATGCCAGTATGAAGCCGGGCATGGTGGCGCATGCTTATAATCTCAGTACTTGGGAGGCTGAGACAGGAAGATTGCAGATTCGCAGCCAGCCTCAGCTACTTAGTGAGGCCCTCTGTAACTTAGTGAGACCCTGTTTCAAAATAAAGAATAAAAAATAGGACTGAGGGTGTAGTTTAGAGGTAGAATGCTTCTGGGTTCAATCCCCAGTAGCAGAAGGAAAAAAAAAAGAGAGAGAGAGATGCTAATATGTCACACTCCTTTTAGCTCTAAACTGCAAGACTCTAAAATTAAGACTTAAGTTGAGTAAAAAATCATGGGAGCCTCCTGGGTTGCTTGGTGTAATTACTGGGAGTTACTAGGAACCCTAAAGCTGAAAATGAAATACTAAATTACATACTTACAGTACTTCTCTAGACTCTAGATATTGTTAGAATTGTACAATATCACTATGTAAACTTACATGCCAGAATATATTCATTAGAATATAGATCAACCACAGCCAGGGGAAAAGAGATGTTATGATATTGTTTGAAGACTTCTCTTGAGGATCAATCCCACTGTTTGTGTGAATATATACACATATATAATTTTATTGTAAAAGGATATTTAAAGTATAACCTTGCTGCTATAAACCTTATCATGATGGTGTTGAGGGGAAATCTGCTTAAGTTAGAGGATAAGATGTGCTTATGTATCTCTCTAATTCATAGATTCCCAAAGGGGGTGATACTGTTCCTAGGTGGGGGAGGGGAGAGCAATGGATCCAGGGGATGGTAGTAGCCTTGGGTGTAGAGGGTGGGGGAGCATTCAATAAAAATAAAGGATACTGAATAATTTTTTTATGAAAAGGAACAATAAGCCTATAAGTTTGGGAACTTCTGCTCTAATAGGTGATCTTTTATATCAATCCTAAAGTACTTCAGGAAATATATATTCTTTTTTCTCTGGCATCTTGTGTCTTACCTAGGACCTCCTACATTGGAGAACTAAGTTGGGATTCATTTTGTGTGAGGGCTCTGAGACTCTCAAACTTAACTCTCCTTGGAGATCTTATTATACTATGAAAATGCTGGTACTTGGAGTGTACTGTGGATATTTTCGTTTTGCTAAGACCTTCAGTGGACAAATGCATACTGGCTCTGAAATGATAGTAATGTAAAAATATGTATTAATGTGCCTAGTAAAATTGATGAAAACTTAGCCATTTAAGAAGTGATACTTGATTTTATTTTGTGGGAGAATTCATGTTTCTTTATCTTTTTATTCTAGTCCTAAAGAATATTCTTACATATAATAAAGAATTCCCATTTGATGTTCAGCCTGTCCCATTGAGGTAAAATAAATAAACACCCATATTTGTCTTCTCTTTTATTATCTATTTTATTCCTATTTTTTAGATATTTCTATCAAATTTGGTATCATTGGTATGATTGACATCATTAGTAACAATGGTATCATTGGCATCAAATTGATATCAATATATTAACCTTTGTAAATAATCAGCATCTTACTTGGGAATTGAATAATTGTAAGGCTTCACTAGTATAGTAAATGTTGTAGCTCACTGTTTTGTTTTTTTTTTATACTTTTTCTTGTAGAAGAATTTTAGCACCTGGTGAAGAAGAGAATTTGGAACTTGAAGAAGATGAAGAAGAAGGTGGTGCTGGAGCAGGGTCTCCTGATTCTTTCCCTGCTCGAATTCCTGGTAGGTATCACTTATGCAAAATATACATTATTTAGTCCAAGGTCAAGGTGTTTGGAACTTATTTTGGTATGTGCTAAAAGGGGACTAAAACCTTTCTAGAGTCCATGCTAATCTTAAGCAAATTTTCATGGCCATGCTGTCAGCGGGAGTTATTTTATAAATATAGTGAGAAAATCTTTTACTGTTTATGTCAGGATTCTTCAAAACCACCCACATGTTTGGTGATTCACTAGGAGGACTCACAGGGCTCAGCATATAGTTGTACTCACAGCTATGAGGTATTACAACAAGAGAACAAGAAAAAGATGAGCAAAGGAAAAAGGCATATGAAGTCCAGAGGAAACCAGGTGCAAGATTCCCAGAGTCCTCTCCCAGCAGAGTTACACAGGTTGTACTTAATTAATTGCTCCAACATCAAGTTGTGAGAACACCTATGAAATGTGAAATGTCTACTGGGGAAGCTCATTAGGGATTGAGTGCACAAGGCTTTTATTGGGAACTGATCATCACTTGGCGACCTCTGCCTACCATGTACCAAAATTCTTGACTCCAGAAACAAAGCAAGTGTTCATCACAAACCATATTGTTTGCACAAACAGTTTAGGCATAGTGACCCATCTTATCTGTTATTGATGGGAATCCTCCTCAAATTCAGGTTCATAGGTCCCATCCACAAGCCAACCTTGGGAGCAAGCTTTCTGGAATAACCATCACAGGCCTCCTGTGTTAACTCTTTTCTGTATATTATCATTAAGTCCTTCTTTAATTAATCAAATTGTGGTTGTTAAAACTGGACCCAGAGGGAGCACATACTGAACAATTGCCTTCATCTTGTTTGAAGTAAGTAAAGAATATGCACCAAGCATTTTTTATTTATGGAAGACCTTGTTGAGGATCTTTTCTGCCTAAATGTACCCTAGCACCCTGGATAATATTTTGGCCTCTTCTAGTTACTATCTTAATCTATTCTATTATTATACAGTGCACAGTTTTGTTTTGTTTTGTTTTCTGGCAACTAGTTTACGAAGTATAGAAATATGTTGTAATGTTTTGATGCATTTTAGAATAGACTAAGATTTACAGTATAGCTAAATACAATGTGTTTGTCATCTAGATAACTTCATAATTAAATGAATATTCCAGTAATTTTAATACTCTTTGGGAAAGGCATTTGAAGTATAAACAGTATAGGCTTGGTTAATCAGACACCTGTGATTTTGAGTACAAAACTATGGGAGCAGGTTTAGTTGTGACTCTGTACCCATTTCTTAATAAAATGAGATAGTGTCTAACTCATAGGGTTACTATGAAATTTATACAGGCTACCACATATGAAGCACTTGGTATGATACTTTTCTTCTGTTTAATTACAGTGGTAGTTGTTACTTTCTTCATCATCACTTCTAAATGAGGATAATAGTACCTACAAAATAGGGTTCTTAGAAGAATTATAGGCACTGTAGATGGTAATTGTTATTGTTAATAATGTTGCTTTGGTACAAGGACATTATTTCCAATCTACTTGGCTATATGAAGAGAGAGCTATGTTTTTCTTGCCTTTGTCATATTTGTAGGAAATTTCAAGATCGTTGAGATGAAGACGTAAATAAATTTGCTAAGATATTTGGTAATTATTATTCCCTTTCAAATCACATCTATACTTAATGTAGCTTCTAGCTCTGTAATTTCTGTCTGATTTGGTGGCTTGCTCACTTGCTGTACTTCTGTAGCAAGCAAGATCTTTGAAGCAGATGCTGTAAGTAATGAAATGGACAGATTAAGGTATTTTGGGGGAACTTCTGTAAATTAAATCCATGTACTCTGAGATATTAAGCCCAAAGATATTATATTCTGTTACAGCAGTTTGATATTTCATTTCAGAGATACAGAAAGCTCACTGAAGCCTTCTATTCCATGAGGTGGTGGTGGTGGTGGTGGTTCTTCTCCTTCTCCTCTTCTTCCTCCACAACTACCACGACTCCTCCTCCCCCTCCTCCTCCTCTTCCTCCTCCTCCTCCTCCTCCTCCTCCTCCTTCTTCTTCTCCTTCCTGAAATTAAGAAAGATTTCATATAGTTTAATTGGCTATATTTGGTTTGGGGTCATATTGTCCATGGACTGTGTCATTGAATAATAACTTATAAAATTATAGTCATTGAAATAGGTAGAGGATATTTAACCTTTAACTTAATTGTAGAGCAGGAAAAAATTTCTTTGTTACCATGTCAGCAATGACTAGGCTATTGAGTCTACATTATCACAGCAGGGGGAGTCTTAAGAATTACAACACTTTTTTGTCACCATTATTTTTATGTAGTTTACATGATTTTAAGTTTGTTGCAACTTTTTTTTAAAGTCACCTTTATTAAGTTGTCACATGTGAAGCCATCCCATTTATTTATTTATTTATTTATTTATTTATTTATTTATTTATTTATTTATGGTAATGGGGATTAAACCCAGGGACATTCTACCTCTGAGCTATATCCCTAGCCCTATTTTATATTTTATTTTAAATCAGGGTCTCACTGAGTTACTGAGGGTGGTGCTAAGTTGCTGAGGCTGCTCTTGAACCTGTGATCCTCTTGTCTCAGTCTCCCAAGTACTGGGATTAAAGGTATGTGCCACCACACTCAGCTAAGGTCATCCTTTTTAGTGTACAACTTTATGAGTTTTGACAAACACACATGCTAATCATTATCAGTATAGAACTATGGGCTAAGATATAGTATGTGGATATAGTATAAACAAGCATAGTTCCCATTTAAAACTAAAAATGAATTTTTATCCAATCTTTCTTGAAAAGAATAAAGTTAAAGTTGTTAAGCTTAGTTTGCTTTCCTTGATATTAACTTCTTTCTTTTACAATACCTTTATGTCTTGTAAGGCAAACAATACTTTTCTGTTAAGTAACTGACAAGATAAAGCAAGATTAAACTTTTCTAGGTAGTCTTGGTAGATTTCATTTAAATAGAGGATATAATTTTACAACCTATTACTTATAACCTGAGAATTCATTTAGAGTATTCAATAGTAAAGCTACTAAAATGAAAACCAAAGCAATATGGATTAAAAACTAGCTAGCAAGGTATGGTGTCATACACCCATAATTCCATCTACTTGGGAGGCTAACTAAAGCAGGATGCTCTGAAGTTTGAGACCAGGATGGACAACTTAGTGAAACTGTTTCAAAATAAAATAAAAAGAGCTGGGATGTAGTTCAGTATTAGAGCACTTGCCTTGCATGTGAGGCCCTGAGTTCAATTACTAGTACTGCACAAAAATAAATAAATTAATTAATTAAAAATATCCAAGACACAATTTTATATAAGATTTTTAAAAACACATGTAAGAAGTTGTAAAATGTTTATTGCTCTTCCATCGTTATTAGAGCATTCTTTCACAGAAATCCAGAACACATGTAGGGGCTGAGTAGTGAATATCACTGTATAGTTAGACTTCAGCTCACAGAATACTTCCTCTTCTCTCAAAGTCTTACGTTCTCAGGCTGAGCAGAATAATCAGATCAAGAGTCCCTCACCCAGGCATATATTTATGTTGGAAGGAAAGGAAAATACCATTTAGTTTTATTCTGTAGTTCTTTCAGATGGTTTTCAGTAGTTTTAAGATGTGGTACTCTATATCACTCTCAAGCTCAAGCAGTTTTGGGAACTCAAGATTTCCTTTTATAATTCAGTTTTTTCTTTTAAATCTATAAATTCTCTCACTTGAAGTCAAAAGGTTTGTCTCCAGAGCTTTGCAGAGACTAATCCATAGGAAATGTCTGTTAAGTAGGCTTCCTTTTACAGCTCTTCATCTTCAAAGCTCTTGGCAGCATCTGGCCTACTCACTTTTGAGGCCATACTCCTGTTGGAGACTCTTCCTTGTTTGCTAACTAGCATCTCTATAAGAAACACATACCCACTGACTCTTCCCAGGTTTTGTGAACGTGTTTATTAAGTTTTTCTTTTCCTAAATGTAATATAAGAACATGTAATACAGCTATTATTTGATTCCATATTTCTGAAAATAGACAATACATATTTCTAGTAGTAGTCAATAAAATAAGAGCTAGTGTACTTACATAATCTGTATAAACAACATTAATCAAATATAATTTTCATTTGACAGACCTAGATACATGATGATTTAAATGACAATGGCCCCTAAAATTTTTTTCAAACATTTATTTTTTCTTTGTTACTGGAGATTAAACCCAGGGCATTCTACATCTGAGCTACACTCCCAGCCCTATTTTTTTCTTTATTTTGAAACAGGAGTCTCACTAAGTTTCTGAGGCTGTTCTT
This sequence comes from Graphiurus murinus, assembly GCA_004027655.1. Lineage (NCBI taxonomy): Eukaryota > Metazoa > Chordata > Mammalia > Rodentia > Gliridae > Graphiurus > Graphiurus murinus. The sequence goes on along the minus strand of PVLC010025785.1, from coordinate 5,750 downwards.
CTATCCTCCCATTTGAGCCCTGCAAGTACCAGGATTACAGGTGTGACACCGCCATGCTCAGCTTCAGACTTTTAAAATAATTTTGAAATGATTAAACTCATAATTTCATACTTTTTCTCTTGAAGGCTTAGAGCAGTTCCTCAACTGCTAATTAGTTGCTGGCCCAAAGAAATTGTGTATATATTTCCTTTTTCTTTTTCTTTTTCTCTTTGGTAGTGGGGATTCTACTTCCAAGTTACTCCTCCAGCCCTATTTTATTATTTTGGATAAGGGCCTTCCTAAGTTACTCAGGGTCTCACTAAATTGTAACTGGCCTCAAACCTGTGATCCTCCTGTCTCAGCTTCCCAAGTACAAGAATTACAGCCATGTGCTTCCTCACCTACCCAGCTCTTGTGTATACATCTTCATTTTTTTCTACAGTTTATATCTCCAAATTGAATTCAGTAATTCGGAGAGATAATGCTATCTTTATAGTGTTTTGTCTGTATATAATGCAAATTGCAAAAATTTTCTATTGCTAGATTTTCTTTCTTTTTTTTTTTTTGCGGTATTGGGGATTGAACTCAGGGGCATTCTACCTCCGAGCTATACCCCCAGCCCTATTTTTTATTCTTTTATTTTGAAACTGGGTCTCACTAAGTTGCGGAGTGCCTCACTAGGTAGCTGAAGCTGGCCGAGAACCCCGATCCTCCAGTCTCAGCCTCCCAAATGCTGGGATTACAAGCGTGCGCCACCACGCCTGGCTCGCTAGATTTTCAAAACACATTTCATCTTATCTATCATCTACTAAAATGACTAGTTTGAGCATTTAAATTCTCTTCAATTATGTTAAAAACTATCTCCAAATAATACAAAGTATCATTACATATATCCTTTTTTTATTACATTTTGGCATCACAAAGAAATATGCTTTAAAAAAAATTTGGGTTATATTACAGAATTTGAATTGATAGTACCAGATAGGATAAATCTAAAGAAATGAGAGCTCCCAGAAACCTCCCACAAAGAAGCAGCAGAATCTTGTGAAGCCAGTGTCTACAGACCATCATCTAAAGCAGTTGACTTTCTCTCCACACTTGACATAGACCCAACTACCCAGACGGCCCAGTAGATCCTGCATCTGCAGCTGAACTCGTCTCTGCCTGCAGGGACCCGAGCACGCTTGGCAAGACTGAGTTAAGAAGCTGTCCCAGCATGAGACCACCCTGAGAGGCCACTAGGACTTGCATGGCAACAAACAAACTCGCTGGCTCTGTGTCTTTGCAAATCACCCCTGAGGAGGTGGGGGTCAGGGCTACAGTCAGACACAGCAGAAACATGAATTAGCAGAGACCCCCTAGAACATTTAGCGGGATGGACCTAGAGTCACAGTTTACTGTATCCTTGCAGTTTCTCCAGCAATCACCACAGGACAGGCAGCCATGAAATCTGTGGATGCAGCCTCAGAAAGCTACAAGCTTGTGCCTGGCTATGTTTGAGCCCTGTACACACCAACACCACAGGCCAACAAGGGCTCAAGTAATTGCAGCTGCCCAAAGCAGCAGTGGTTTTCCTGGGGCTAAATAACTGAGCCACCCAAGCTCCAGGCTTAAAACTACAATCTCTCCCTGCTAGAGTTTGAGCCCTGAAAGCAGGGAGGTCAGGAGCTGGCAAGGGTTCACATGATCATAGCTACAGGCTGGGAAATCAACACTCTCTCTGCTGGCACAATTTGTGCCAGTGATAGTACCAGTGATAGTACCCCATGTGATCGTAGCCAGCAAATCACTGGTGGTGTCCCGGGCCAGCAAAGCTCAGTGAGCCAGGCCACAGTCTCAGAACATAGCAATCACTGGCTCTGCTTAGCTTAGGTCCAGTGGGCACAGAGGCCAGAGGTGAGTGCGCTGCAGTTTCATGGGTTCCCAATCAGCAGAGCAGCAGTGGTTTCTCTGGGGCATTAAGTTCCAGCCAGCAGGCTAGAGGCTCTGAACAGTAAACATCATAGTCTCTGGCCTTATAGAATTTGGGCCTGGAGAGCATGGTGGCCTGCAGCCAATCAGAGACTCCTGTTTGCCTGCACTAAGAACTATATCTAGTTAAAGAGGCTCTGGGGAACAAACTAAAATATTTGATTATATGAGACAGATTTGTAGAGGCAAATATATACTCCCAACATAGACCTTATTATGAAGGGATGACAAATAGACACAGGATTCGCAAACAAAAAGATGATAGAAATATAAACCTGAGAGAACTCTGAAAATATGAGAATGAAGAATAGTGGGGAGCTGGGCGTGGTGGTGCACGCTTGTAATCCCAGCATTCGGGAGGCTGAGACCAGAGGATTTGGGTTCGAGGCCAGCCTCAGCTACCTAGTGAGGCACTCCGCAACTTAGTGAGACTCGGTTTCAAAATAAAGAATAAAAAATAGGGCTGGGGGTATAGCTTGGAGGTAGAATGCCCCTGAGTTCAAACCCCAGTACCGCAAAAAAAAAAAAAAAAAAACGGTGGGGAAACAATAAACTCCCACAACTCAACAACAAGGGAGATCACCAATATAAGGAAATACCAGAAGGAGAATTCTGAATTTTGATCTTCAATATGATGAAAGGCCTCAAAGAAAGTGTACAGGAAATAAAAAAGCATATCAATAGAGAAATTGAGGCCCTAAGAAAGAACCAAAAAAAGCTTTGAGCTAAATGAGTCAAATGAATTTAAAGACTGCAATAGAAACCATTTCTCCTGGCTAGACCCCCATGGAAAACAGAGTATCTTGGAAGATAGTTCATTGAAAACTGAAAACACAGTTAACAATATAGAGAAACAGTACAACAACATGACCTAAAAAAAAAAAAAAGGGACAATAGGAAACATCCTAACTTACAGATAATAGGCATTGAAGAGGGTCTAGAAGCACAAACCAAAGGTATCAGAAACCTCTTCAGAGGAATAATTTCAGAGAATTTCCCAAATATAGAAAAAGACTTGGACATACACATACAGGAGACATTCAGAACACCATCAGACAAGATCAAAAAAGAGCTTTCCAGCCAAGTGTGGTGGCGCATGCTTGTAATCCCAGCATTTGGGAGGCTGAGACCAGAGGATCTGGGTTCACGGCCAGACTCAGCTACTTAGTGAGGCACTCCGCAATTTAGTGAGACCCGGTTTCAAAATAAAGAATAAAAATAGGGCTGGGGTTATAGCTCAGACATAGAATGCTCCTGAGTTCAATCCCCATTACCGCAAAAAAAAAAAAAAAAAAAAAAAAAAAGCTTTCCTCCTATGCCATGTAATAATCAAAATGACTAACATAGAGGCTAAGGAAAGAATCCTAAAAGCAGCAAGAACAAAAGAACAGGTAATATTCAGGGGCAAAATAATAAAAATCACTCCACAGTTCTCAACTCAAATCTTGAAAGCCAGGAGGGACTGGTATGATGTATGCCAGATCTTGGAAGAACACAACTTCCAAGCAAGACTGCTAGATCCAGCAAAGAATTGATGGAGAAATAAACACACTCCAAGACAAGCAGAAACTAAAAGAATTCATGACTACCAAGTCAGCATTAGAGAAATATTTAAAGAAATAAAACACAAAAAAGAAAAGAGAAGCAAATACCAGAACCAGAGAAGTGGAGAACTCTGTTAGATTGACAACTAAGCAAAGGAGAAGTAACATTACATCAAACAGAAAATAGAACTCAAAATGACAGGAAACAAAAATCGTATCTCGATAATAACAATGAACGTCAAAGGTCTTAACTCTCCAATTAAAAGACATAGACTGGCAGTGTGGATTAAAAAACATGATCCAACTATATGCTGCTTGCAAGAAACTCACAGCCAATGATATTCATATACTAAAGATGAAAGGATAGAAAAATATATACCATGCAAATGGAGACTGAAAACAAGCAGGGGTAGCAATGCTCATAGCTGACAAAATACATCAGAAGAAATAAAGTGAGTCACTTCTTATTAATAAAAGGAACAATACAAAAAGAACATATAATGATAGTAAACATTTATGCCCAAAATGTGGATGCACCCTCTTTTGTAAAACAAACTCTTCAGAACATGAGGTCTCAAATAGACCCAAATACAATAATTTTGGGAGACTTCAACACAACCATGCGCACCACTAGATAGATCTTCCAGGTAAAAGATAAACAAAGATTCTTAAGGCCTAAAGAATATTATAAACCAAATGGACCTAAATATACATATACAGATTATTTCGACCAATAGCAGTTGAATATACATTCTCAGCTACTCATGAAACCTCAAAAATGACCATGTCAAGCCGGGCGTGGTGGCGCACGCTTGTAATCCCAGCATTCAGGAGGCTGAGACTGGAGGATCGGGGTTCGAGGCCAGCCTCAGCTACCTAGTGAGGCACTCCCCAACTTAGTAAGACTCGGTTTCAAAATAAAGAATAAAAAATAGGGCTGGGGGTGTAGCTCGGAGGTAGAATGCCCCCGAGTTCAATCCCCAATACTGAAAAAAAAAAAAACAAAAACAAAATGACCATATCATGGGCCGCAAAGCAAGTACTAGCAAATTCAAAAAATGTGATATAATTCCCTGCATCTCTCAGATCACAACATGAAAGTAGAAATCAACAACAGGAAGACCAAAAGAAATTACATATATACATGGATACTGAATGATATACTCTTAAATGAAGATTGGATAAGAGAAGAAATAAGGGGAGAAATAAAATTCCTAGAATTAAAGGAAAATAGAGACACAATGTACCAAAATTTATGGGACACTTTCATGGCAGTATTAAGAGGAAAATTTTTGGAAACTGAGACAGGAGGATTACAAGTTCGCAGCCAGCCTCAGCTACTTAGTGAGACCCTCTACAACTTAGTGAGACCCTGTTTCAAAATAAAGAATAAAAAATAGCTTTGGGGTTGTAGCTCAGAGGTAGAATGCCCCTGGGTTTAATCTCCCCAGTAATTAAGAAAAAAAAAAAAATTATAGCACTGAGTGCCCATGTAAGAAATACAAAGTCACCAAATAAACAACCTAATAACACACCTCAAGGGCCTAGAAAGCCAAGAACAGTCTAATCCCAAAGCCAGTATAAGGCAGGAGATAATTAGAATCAGAATTAATGAAATAGAGAACAACAATAGCAACAACAAAAACAATACAAGGGATCAACAAAACAAAAAGCTGGCTCTTTGAAAAGATTAACAGGATAAACAAATCCCTAGCCAACCTAACCAAAAGAAAGAATCAACTCAAATTATTAAAATCAGAAATGAAAAAGGAGACATCACCACAGACAGTGGGGAAATCCAGATGATCATCAGAACCTATTTTGAAAATTTATATTCCAATAAACTGGAAACTATGGGAAAAATTGTGCATGTATGTCACTGTCAACATGATTTACATTATGATGTGAAACTATTGCACCAATAAAAGCATATTAAAAATAAAGCAATGAGAACTAATCCCAATACTCCTCAAACTATTCCGTGAAATTGAAAGAAACGGGACCCTCCCAAACACTTTCTATGAAGACAATATCACATTAATACCAAAGCCAAATAAAGACAGCTCAAGAAAAGAAAACTATAGGCCTATATCACTGATGAACCTAGATGCAAAACTGCTAAACAAAATACTAGCAATGCGCATTCAAAACCACATCAAGAAAATTATCCATCACGACCAAGTCGGGTTCATCCCAGGAATGCAAGGATGGTTTAACATACGAAAAACAATCCACGTAATTCACCATATAAACAAA